>PVHP010005084.1:0-16239 GCA_004024765.1 Zapus hudsonius
CATTAATTTGCATAACAATGGATCGCCAGGGAATTTTAACTATTATCTGCTCAGGGCCCTGTATCTTAGGGACCACCTTCCTATTTGGGTGCAGCTTTGGTTTCCCTGCCTGACTTCCCTCCTGCCAACTCTGCAGCCTAGCTGGGATCCGCACTCTTCTCCATTTCTCTGTGCTTCATGGAGAGACTGGGGAAGGCTGTTAGGCTTAATGCTCCCAAAGTGGTGGCCTTCCTGGCTTATAGTCCCAGCTTGTAGATGCTACGGAGTTTAGGAAAAAAGAACAGATTCCAGTGATGGACTTCTAGAAGGACCCTCCAGGGGCCTCCCTGGAGAACTGCCAGTGGACATCTGCCACAGAGAGTGAAAATGCTCCTCTTCTACAGCAAACAATGGCCATGCCATTTCTTTCTGATTCAGGGGAGAAGGAGACTTGGTCAGAATGGGCAAGGGACATGGGGGAGGGGGACAGGAAAGTGGTTAAGGGTCAAATCCTCTACCTACACTATACTTCAAGGAGTTAGGGAGCCAACTGGCCCCCCCCCCACCCATGGGGAAAGGGAGAGTTGAAGTGTAAAGGGATTTAAAGTGCAAGACTGAACCTGGCCTGAGTTCTAAACTGTCAAAGCTGCTCTAGTTAGACTCACTGGGGGCTTCACAGGTAGACCCCTCTTTGAGCAATTCCAATGCACCCCAAAATTTGAGGAGTACCCAAATTCTTGTCTACAAAGTTAAAGAATTAAAATCATAGATAACAAGATAGTAAGGTATAGTGGGAGACTTTATTATTTAAGGGAACATGGGGAGTTACAGAGTTCTCCAGCCACCAGTGTGGGGAAAACACATGGAGAGTTTAACAGAATTTATGCTGTTTAGCTAAACAAGCAGCAGCAGAAAAGATAACAGAGGGCTCCCATCATGAGAAGGAGAGGTTCCTGTGGGGAAAATCTGGAGCCTTCTCCCACCCCTAGGGAAGGCCTTACCTTTCCAAGGCCGGGAGATTCAGCAGTCCTGCTGGCATGGCATGTGGGGGAGTGAGAGCAGATCAACTGTTCAGTCAGTATTTCCTGCCCTAGGTGGGCAGGGAGACCATTGATTGATTCATACCTGACCAATAAGATTTAGCATCTAGGTTTGGGCTTTGGCTATTGACACTTCCCACTAGAGGGGCAGGTGTCTATGGAGCTGCTTGACCTGTCACAACAGGACAAGTAAACGGGTGCCCAAAAGCCTTTGTGTGCTCTGGAAAGGATCTCACTTACAGGCCCTCCATTTTTGCTCACTCCACACCACACTTGGCCTCTCTGGGTCCTTCCTGTTTCTGGTCCACAAGCACACTTGCTCATGTTAGGGCTTTGCTGTTCCCTCTCCAGACATTCCCATCTTTCTTTTCGTTCAGGTGCTACTCAAACATTAAATCCTCAGGAAGGCATCTCTGGCTTCTAAAAAGTAGCAGTCCCACTAGCTCACATCAGGAAGCTCTTTTTCTTTTCCATTTGCTTCTTAGCATTAGTCCATGTTAGAGTGTGTGTGTATGTGTGTGTTTTAATATTGCATATTTATTTCAAGGAGAGAAAGAGAGAATGAATGGGCATGACAGCTATTGCAAACTCCAGGTGCATGCACCACTTTGTGCATCTGGTTTTATGTGGGTACTGGGGAATCGAACCTGGGTCCTTATGCTTTGCAAGCAAGCACCTTAACCACTGAGCAATCTCTCCAGCCCATGTTAGTGTTTTTAACATGCAATCACTGTCTCCACTGATAGTGTTGAGGCTGCATAAGGAAAATGACCTTTTCTTTTGTTTATATTAACATTTTGAGCAAAGAAAAGTGCCTGGCACATAAAAGGTTTCAAAAATACTTGTTGAATGAATAAATGTCTAAGATGTCACTACGGGGGAAGGAAAGGGATCTTCACTGGATTTATATGGAATTTAGGGTTTAGAAAAACATTACTAATGTTTCTATTGCAATGACTAGAGATTAATTCATAAGGGAGGTGTTAGATTGAAGACCTCACTGTGATCAATTTATCAGTAGGTAAAACAAAGTTTACTCTAATGACACTTGGAGTGAACTCCAGGATATAGTTAGCATATGTGGTAATTAAAAAACTTCTATTTTGCATATGCCCACATCAAAAATGATGTTTAGGGCTGGAGATATGGCTCAGCGGTTAAGGCACTTGCCTCCAGTGCCTAAGGCCCTGGGTTCAATTCCCCAGGACCCACATAAGCCAGACCCACAAGGTGGTGGCCCTGGTGCACTCTCTCTCTCTCTCTCTCTCTGTATCTCTCTGCTTGAAAAAGAATAAAATATTTTAAAAAATGATGTTTATTTCCTATGCTTTGTATCTTTACATGATACATTGAAGCTTCTTTAGTCAATAAAATGTATCACTATGAAATACCATCTCAAATTGGGACTTGCTCCTCTTATTGCTGGGAGTAGCAGCTCATTGAAAATCACAAAGGACCCTGTTGTCCTGTCTAGCTTTTGGGAATAAGCTCCTGGGCACATGTCTGCATCTGCAGGGCTTCAATTAGATTAGCAGAACTACTCAGCTGATTTCAGCCCAAATATCTGATTGAGAGAAGCATGGGCTGGTAGATAACTATTGTTTCAATCTACTTTCAGGGGTTTTGTAAAGCAACAAAGATAAGGTCCTTTCAGTGAACCAAGTTCTATTGTTAAAGAACTGGGCTACAGAGATGGCTCAGTGGTTAAGGTGCTTGCATGCAATGCCTAATGACTTGGGTTCAATTCCCCAGTACCCATGTAAAGCCAGCTGCACAAAGTGGTACATGCATCTGGAGTTAGTTTGCATTGACTGTTGTGCCAATTCTCTCTCTCTCTCTCTGCCTCCTTCCATCTTTCTCTGCTTGAAAATAAAGTACTTTAAAAAACTGTCAAGACACATAGATGACAACTTCCAGCTCATCTGTGATACTCGACTATACAGAACTGAGCTTGAATCCAGCTACTCTATGTATTGACCATGAGGCCTGTGGCAAACTAGCCTTTTGAGCCTGAGTTTTCATATATAGAGAACAGACCCAAAACCCTGCCCTAAATTCTTGCTACTGGAGACCAGCAACACGAGCACACTATGAGTGCTTGTTAAAAACGCAACATCTCAGATCATGCTTCTCTACCTATCACAATCTGTGCTTATTTATTTGCAAGGAGAGAGAATGTGTGCATTAAGGCCTCTCTCTTGCCACTGTAAACAGACTCCAGACGCATGTGTCACTTTGTGCTTCTGGCTTTGTGTGGGTACTGGGGAATCAAACCCAGGCCAGTAGGCTTTGCAAGCAAGTGCCTTGAACCACTCAGCCATCTTCCAGCCGCACAACCTGCACTTTTGACAGGATGCTAGGACAATCCTTGAGCACACTGCAGCTGAAGTGCAGTTTCACCACCCAGACAGAGGCCGCAGTTCCCAGGTCCTAAGAGTCACCTCCCCCTCCCCAATCTGCCTTTCCTCTCAATTCTTACAGGGAAATTTATCATAGGATATTTCCTTGGCTTTCTCACAAGCAGGCAGGCTTAGCTTGTCCATTCTAATAAACTTTTTATTTTTCCTTGAGACAGTGTTTGAGAGAGTTAGCACTGGCCTTCCACTCCACTCATTGTATAGTTTAGACTCCTGCTTCATCCTCCCAAATCTTGGGATTCCAGGCTTGTGCCATCATATCCTAGGCAGGCTGGTGGACCAATGGCTATCCCTCTTCTATCCCTCTGTGGGAATGGCTGCAAGGTACCAGGCGGTGTGTTTTGCAGTTGCAACTACCCTGCCTTTAAGTGCTTTTGCTCACCCCCCACTCCACTAACCCTAAACCTTTCCTCAGCTACCCAGTCATGGAGGCTTTGTCTCTTCTTGACCCTCGGGACCTTCTCAGGCGGCTGAGCATGCCCAGTTCAGCTGCGAGCATGGCCCCAGTCCCCAATGCGCAGGTGCCACGTCTCCGGGTTTTGGTGGCCGCCGGCGGGGAGGTGGCCAGGGGCCTCGGAGGAGGAAGCCCTCGGGGAGTTCCGGAGCAGCTCAGTGGCGCGGGTCCACACAAAGGATGGTGCTGGAGCGGGTGTTCTGGGGGAGGACTGGGTCTACAGTGAGGTGTGGGCGGAGCTGCACTTTGGGGAAGACTTTGGAAACCACTTTATCTCTATGTGGCTCAGGGTAAGAGTGGAGAAAAAAAAATTCGAGTACTTTTAGCAGACAGCTTCAGGGACTAACTGAATAAAAAGCGTTGGGAACTGCGCTAGACGCAGGGTGCGCACTGTGCGTGTTTATAAAATAACAATAAGCCAACAAGCACTCCCCTTCCTCCGCGCCACGCCGTCCCCCCGGCTGGGTGTCCCCCGCGCCCCCCGGGCGCATCCCGACCTGGGCCTGGGGTTCGTGGCCCGAGAGACCCCAGGGCGCGCGGCCGACGCCCCATCCACCTCCGGGCGCCGCCCGGCCGCAAGCTGCGCCCCGGCCCGCGGCGCCCCCTCCCCGGCGGGCTCGGGCTTGGGCTCGTGGCCGCCAGGCGGCCCGCTCGGCCCCTGCCCACCCCCAGCCCGGCCGGCCGCGCCGCACTGGGCATGCTCCGTAGCGCGGGCAGGTTGGGGCTGCGAGGCGACAGCTCGGGCTCCGGAGCCGCGAGCGAGCTAGCGAGCGAGCGAGAGCGAGGAGGGAGCCTCGGGGCCGCGAGGGCGAGCGGCGGGCCGCGGAGGGGCGGCGGGGCCGCGGCCGGGGCCACGCGGAGTCCGGCGGGCGGAGGGGCGCCGAGCCCCGGGGCCGCGGCCGAGGTGAGCCCGGCGGCGGGGAGGCGGGAGGCGGGGGGCGGGAGCGCCGGCGGGGGGCGGCGGCGGGTGGGCCGGCCGTGGGGGGGTCGCGGCCGCGCTCCACGCTGGGAGGGGGCCTGGCAGGGATGAGCGCACGGCCACCCGCTCGCGCTCTGCCCCGCGCACTGCCGCGCGCACACCCCGGTGCTCCGGGCGGCCGGGCTGGCCGCGTCCCCGGCCCCGCCGCTCGGGCACAGTGACAGGTAGGAGAGAGCATTTCGGGTCCCGCCCGAGGATGCTCCCGCCGCTCCGGCCCGGCTTTCCGCGGCTGCGCCCAGGAGGCTCTCGCGCACCCGGACGCCCTGCCGGGGTCCTGGGGCAGGTGCGGGGTGCCCGGAGGCCCGCGCGGGAGACGGGGGACCCCGACACCCTGTCCCCTGCGGTCCTCTCCGCGGGCACTCCCCCGAGGTCCACCAGCTTCTGTGCTAGAAATAGCTCGGCTCGACGTGTGGATGATTAGTTTGGTTGGGAATAGTTGGCACTGCAAGGCATGTAGATGTGTGGCGCTTGGATCCTCAGTGTCTTCTGGGAAAACCGAAGAGATTATTGCCATTTGCACTCAACCCTGACAGGCTCAGCTCCTTGGGGCAGTGTTTGGGCCTCTTAATAGCTTATAGGTAGGGGATACTAAAGTGTTTTGTTTTCAGAATTTTAAAGTTGTTTTTAATTTCTTAACTAGTTAGACACTGTATTCTACAGTACTTCTGAGTTTCGACTTTGTAAATGGCTGAACAGAAATATGAAACTATGGAATTCTCCAATTTGAACAACTTTAGAATTAAAACAAACCCATAAAACTAGAATTTTCTAGAACGAAAGGTACGGGACTAATATATTTCCACACATATGCATGCATTTGGAAGATGACTAACTTAAAAAAATAAACTTTCTGTAATTTCTGTAATTATAGCTGTTCTAAAGCACAGAGTTTGAGATTTAATTCGGCGCAAAACATTCAATGAAGGTCGCCTTTTTTTGATCATAAGTGTGATACACGATAGTCTATAAATTTCTTATGTGGAGATAGGTATCTGGTTGGCAATCAAGTCCAAACACAGGCAACTGTGTAACATCTCCAAAAGGAATTGCATTTCCCCCTTCACAGAGAGAGCAGATTCATAAAGTAAACACGCCTGGGAACAGCAACTAGTGACTGGAGCTGGGCATTCTCCAAGGAGGTCTAGAAAGTGGTGGAAGGACTGTGCTCTTCAGAATAGAATGTGTGCGCGCGCACGCGCCCGTGTGTGTAAAATTTTAGCTTAATTAAGTTTTTGAGACTGGTGGTATAAACTAAATGTGGTTGGAGTGAGAACCTAATACTTTGAACTCTTCAAACCTAAGATAGAGAATCCTACAGAAGATCAGAACGAGCAGGAGCAGGTGGTGGAATCCCCATCTCTGTTATGTAATCTACATGCTCTCTGCTTCATCGGACAGTCTGGCATATTTTTCAGATGCTGTATTGATCTATGATGTCATCTTTCTTAACTATGGAAGTTTAATAAATGACTGCTGTCTTGGGAGAACACTTGCTTTCATAAAAATTCGGAATAAAAAAAATTCGGAATAGTATTTTTTTGAGCATTTTTCTGAACCTAGGGATTTTGCTGCCAGGGAACCCTTTCTTGGAGCGGTACCCTGTATTAGGTTAGTGACAGCTCTGCCTTCCCCCTGTGTCTTTACTCAGCCATCAGAGCTCAGTTTTGATTTAGCTTTGACGCTATCACTACCCAGTTCTGAATTAATCACTGTGGTAATGCTCTTCTACATGTAACTGTCAAAACAGAGTTTCAAAGACTCCATCTGATCACTGAGAGCACATTTACATGTGTTGGGGTAATTATACCTTTACAAATGCACACCCACGCAGAAGAGCGTTGTTCTAAAATAATTCTTGGGAAGTGTTGTATTTGTGTGCTTCACAACGTGATGCTCAACATCCATGACCTGGAATCCAGAGGCAGCATGCTTTTGAAATATCAAGTAGTGAGATGTGGGAATTACAAAACTGTTGGCCGTTACCACAGAGCAGTTGCAGAAATGGAGTTTTAAAATTTGTATCACTTCTGAAATATTTCCTTCCCAGCAGAGATAAGTTGGTACCAGTACTGTGACTGTATTTCTTTTTTTTTTCTTTTTCTTAAGAACATGTCCAATGGCCATTAGATTAATGTATATTGCGGATTTTGACAACATGGGACAGTTACATTTGGCAATAAGAATGAACATGGTATTTTCCTAGACTACTGCTAAATCCATTTTAAGGTTTGATGTGTTAGGAATTACAATGACTAAGAACTTGTTTTCATGCTACACCACTTTTCACGTGAAATTGGGCTTCCATGCTGAATCCAGCACTAGCATGTGAAGTTGTGACAAGCTGTGACCTAAGGAAGTTAGCTTCGGGGGACAGTATCTGAATTGTCATCTTCAATTCTGCAGATGCAGCTAGCTGGCAAACATGTCAGGATGAATGAAGACTTTTTTTGTGTGCATTATTTGTTAAAAGTTTTTAATTAGTTAACAGCTTTGGTTTTTTATTTTAAAATCTGATGCCCAGAATAAATGATATCTTTTTGAATCAGAGCAGTTATGAAAGATTGTTATGGGATGGAAGGATTTTATTTTGCGCATGCTTCCCACAAGTTTGGGCGAGGGGGAAGTACAAGTATTCTTTGAAAATTAAAATTACTTAGCAGATTGAGACTTAGTTACTATAATTTGTGACCGCTTCCATGTTTTGTATTTTTATGAGCTGTGACAGAAGACCCAGGATTGAATAATCTCTCTCAGTGGATGCTGGAAGAGCAGAAAGTTCTGCATTTGATATGCAGAATGAGGTCAAGGACTTGTGGAGATGCTTCACTGATCACAGTTGATATTTCATGTCCAGACTGAAGTTTCTGAAACAGCTACGTTTCACTTCATAAAATGAAATGAGGATATATTAGAGTCAATGAAAAGACTTACCCTGCTATTTATTGGGAAATAAATACAACCTAGCTATCAGTTATGTGGCTCGTATTCAAATGGTAACCTTGTTTGCTAGGATTCTGTTTGGCTGGGAGTGCTGTTCATTTCACCATTTCCTATTTCCCTGTCATGTGCGGGCACAGAACAACCTTGCTTCTATGACTTACTATTTGTTTTCCTGTTTAATAGTTTTTCTTTTGATAAAGCCTCAGGCTTCAAAGTAGAAATACTTCCTCAGGTTGAAATGTTATTTATCCACCCACTTAGGCTTGTAGAATGTACCATGGATGCTGTTCTTTACCTCACCAAATCTAGAAATGGGTTTACTTCACCTGCAGTGGAGGGAGGTCAGCAGGGTTACACTGGTAAGTGGGTGAATGAGAAGTTTGTGTTATCTTTATTGAATTTATGAGCATGCTTTCAAAAAATCACCTTAGAATTATCTTTACTTGCAAAGCCCATTTCTCTTTATTGCAAAACCCACTTTCTGAAAGTCTGTCTGGGTGCTTTCCTCTGCTAAAGATACCCAAGTTTCTTGAGGAAATCAAAATAATAATGGTCTCCCTTTCAATCCTTAGGAGGGAGATCATTGTGTTCAGGGGAATGAATGACCAGCTGAGTTTCCCCTTCCCCAGAAAGTCTATTTTTTTCTATTATGCAATCAAAATTGTTGGAAAGGGCCTTAAATCAAAGGTAGGTTTTTCTGTGAGGACCTCTCTGAAGTAGTCTTTATAAAACCTTCAATGAGAACATTGTATGCCCTGTGACCACAGATAATGTTATCTTCTCTCCTTGACTGGGAGTCTCCTTTCTTCACAGCTCTCCTCCCATGATCCTCTGGGAAATTCCAGCCTTTAGCTACTGAAACACCCTTGGGCCAGGAAAATCATTGCTTTTAGGATACCTTGCCCTTGTAAAGATTTCGGGGATCAGGAAGGCTCCTTGGTATGAAGGAGTCAGAGTAGTAATTTCCTTAGTAGCAGGAAGAAAATAGCAACACAAACTTATTTGCATAGCCCATCCAGAGACCACTCCCTTTCTCCTAGCACAGGGTCCTTCACCTCAGGTCCACGCTATCAAAGTCTTAGGATGCAGTTTGGTGGTAGCTGGCTGATCTTTATTTTTTCTTATTTCCATGTGACAATTAGGGCAGGTGAGAGCCATTGTTAGACTTGGTCATTTAATGACGTGAAAAGAAGCACATATATTACTGTGTATAATTATATTTCAGTATCATTACTTTCTGTTGTACTCATGTGTATTTAATCTTGCATATGCCGAGAAGAGTCTAGACAAGTGTGTGGTTTCACCAACTGCAAAAGGGCTCCAGGACCCCACAAGGTGAAACTTTGGAATGCTCCCTGTCAGGGTTAATGGGTGAGTAGATGGAGGATTGCATTCTAGACACTCTTTTAGCATTTTAGAGTTGCTGAGACTGGAAGGTGCTGAAATCAAACAGACCTGAACTTGAACCCTGACAGTGACCTGTTAGTAACCATGTGACCTGGAGCATACACTCCGGCCTCGGTTGTCCCATGTGTGACAGAATAACAAACCTTAGCCTGAAAGGCCTGGCATTTCATAATGGCTGTGGCAACCCATGGTGCCCCTTCTTTTTATTTTTTTTATTTTTATTTTTATATTTGCAAGTAGAGAGATATGGAGAGAAGAGAGACAGAGAACGGGCACACCAGAGCCTCCAGCCACTGCAAATGAACTCCAGATGCAAGGGCCACTTTGTGTATCTGGTTTTACGTGGATACTGGGGAATTGAACTTGGGCTTTGCATGCAAGCACCTTAACTGCTGAGCTATCCACCCCTCCTTGTGTCCCTTCCAATGTGGCTGTGTTAATGCCTACCCTCCTTGCTTTCCTCCATAAGGCCAAATGGCATTGGTTTTCCCATAAGGCTCAGACAAGAAATTCCTTTAAAACTTATTAGGGACACTTCACTACCACCCTTCAAATTGGGAAAGTTCATGTCACCCCACAGGCCTCCCTGTAGTGCCAGATCTTTCTTTGGACTTGCCTAACCCTGTGGCTGCTTTTGGATAGAGGAATCCAGCAGTCACTCAGCTCTAAAACCTCACAGTTCTGAACTGTAACACGGGGAGCCAAATGCTATCTCCAGGGCACCTTTGCCTTTCAGCTGGGCTTTCCTAAAAAGACCATATTAAGCCATTTATCCCTGGAAGGACAGAAAAATGCATGAGAAGAATTTGGGGACTACTGATGTTTAGGGGCACATCTTAGCTCCTCTTTTCCCTTGGGGCTTCAGTGGGAACTCTGAACATCTCTGCATGCAGTAGTAATAACAATTGTAAGACAAAACAACAGACATTTTTGAGTACTTAAAGTCTACAATTTCAGTTAACTGTCCAACAGCGTTTTTCTCTTTGTAAGAAGCAATAGTCTCTTCAGTTTACATTTGGGGGAACTGAGGTTTGGGGTATTTCAGTTATTCACCTGATAATGATAAAGAGTTGGGATTGAAACACAGGTTGGCTGATATCAGAATTCCAACTTCATTTTATTTTGTTTTGTTTTGGGGTCTCTCTATATAGCCCAAGCTGGCACTGAACTACAGATCCTCCTGCTTCAGCCTCCAGGAGGCGAGGCCCACGCCAGCCCAGAACTCCGACTTCTCATCTGTAGTTAAGATGGAGCATTGCTACAGACAGGGATTTTACCCTATTTAAGTGACTAGGCTGCTGTGAAGTTGGAAGGTGGAGTCAGAACAGCAAGCTGAGTGCAAAGCAGCATGTCCTCTTTGTCTCAGGCGTTTTTTCCTGCAGTTGCTTGGGCCTGGTGTCTGAGATAGAGATGTTGGTGAATGCTAACTGTAGTGGAGCCTAAAAATAACTCAAACACTCTCAAGGACCAGTTTTCACCTGGTGAAGGTTTTCCTGGTTTCTGTGAGGCTGTTGTGGTAAGGGACATGAATATATGCTGTTGGCCCTAGGGAGCAGTTGGCTGTCTCTTCCTAGGAACAGCTGCCACTTGCTCTTCTAGGTGGCCCTGGGCTCAAGGTTGCCAGCACCTATACATTTTCAAAAAAAAAGCATGGAATTCAGATTTGTAGGGAGTATTAGCTCTCCTTATTTAGAATCGTTTGAAGCCCAATGTGGCGGCCATACCTATAATCCCAGCACTCCAGAGGCTGAGGTCAGAATGACCAGGAGCTCAAGACTAGCCTGGGCTCCAGAATGAGTTCCAGATCAGCCTGTGTTGGAGAGAGATTAGGTCTCAAAACAAAACAGAACAAAACGAAACAAAAAAATACCTTAGATATAATTAAAATAAAAACATGTGTCAATCCATGATGGAGGATCTAAATCAAACATATTTGTGGTATGAGTATGGTCCAAGAGCTCCCATTTTTAGCCATGTGTAAGTTCTCAGAAACATTGTCCTAGGAAATTCAGCAGGTTTTTTTTTTTTTTTTTTTTTTTTTTTTTTTTTTTTTTTTTTTTTTTTTTTTTTTTTGCTTTTTCTCTGTCAAGTTTCTTTTATAGGTTGTTTTGGTCATTTATTTTGAGGGTGCATGAGTTCAGATTCTTGAGTTTCTGCCCCCTCTTTTCCTCACTTCATTTTTCCAGGCTGTTGGCAAGTATGTAGTAGAGAGAGGCGGGTTATGGCTTTCTTCCCCATTTTGTGAGTCCTTGGACATGAGATCGCTTAACTGTAGAGAAATGGGTGACTTCAGTTCTGGAGCCATGGAGGGTCCCTTGCCTGAGTCACTAGTTTGTATTCCAGCCAGTCATGAAGTGTCTCTCTTGCTGAACCTGGAAAATGTTGTTCTGTTTCTGCAGGTGAGAGTGTCATGGTGTAGTGCACTCAACTGTCCTAGCTTTTCTTTTCTCTGTTCAACGATGAGAGTACACTGGAACAAACAAGTGGAAGTGTGGGCGCTTTCACATGGGGTTGCTTTATCTATGGATGTTACTGGATAGCTCACTAAAGTCCTCTCTGGATTTTCTCTTGTTTTCACTGGTTTTAAAAATGATGTAAGTAATGCACTAATATGTTCCTGTTAAATGACAGTGCAAAAAATACAGGAGCAAAATGCAAAGTCGTCTCCCTCCTCCACAGTCCCAGAAAGCACCGTTGGCTGCAGCTTCCACTGACTTGTCTCTTTCCCTTCCTTTCCTGTGCATTTGCATCCACAAGCACATATGCGTGGCTTACCTTATTTCATAAACTGGGTCTTACTGCACATATCGATACTTTTTCTTATATAAACTGTATCATAACTGGATCATAAGTCCATACATTTATCTATGACTTGCTTTTGTCTACGTAACTGTATCATGGAGATTTTATTGGGTTAGTATACTGTTTATCTCATTCTTTCTAACATTGCACAAAATCTGATAGTATGGACTTTTCATACTCTAGCCATTTTCTGTTCTCACTGATGTGCACTGAAAAATTATTGATCGTTCGTTTCTCATTAGTCTTCATGTACATGTGTGAAAATTTCCTGTAGTTAAATTCCAAGGATAGGATATTTTGTAAAATCATAGCACGTTTAAACTTTGAAGAGAACACTGTCAAATTGCCTTTAAAAAAGGGCCCCCGTGGGATTTCTGTTTTACTGAGTCTCCGATTGTACCACAGAACACACCTTTCAACTGAGGCATGACCTACATTGCTACATAGTTTTCACTCATTTAGGTAGAGTTCAATTATCTTTATCCCAGGAATGACTGTAACAATGGACCATAGCCTTATGATTCCTTGAATATTTTAAAAAATATTTTATTTATTTATTTGAGAGAGAAAAAGAGGCAGACAGAGAATGGGCAAACCAGGACCTCTGGCCACTGCAAATGAACTCCAGACACATTCGCCACCTTGTGCATCTGGCTTTAAATTGGCACTGGGGAATTGAACTCGGCTCCTTCTGCATTGCAGGCAAAGATCTTAGCTACTAAGCCATCTCTTCAGCCCTCCTTGAATATTTAATAATAAAATGTTGCCTGGTTAAGAGGCTAATGTAAGAAAAAACGTCCTTTGATATGGAGATATTTTATGGGATCCAAAACTGAACGTCTGTTTTCTGATGCATTTTCTTTGCTGTGAAACACTTTGTCTCTAAGTAGGGACTTCCCATATGCACTTTGTGACTGTGGTCAGAGAGGTTAAACCTTACATGGCTACTGCATATACAGCTTGATAATGACCTGGGACAATAAACCGATTTTGGGGCACAAAAAATTCTCTCCAGGTATATTTGGAGATTTAGAACATGCACGTGGGTTCTGAGTCTCTGTGTTCAAATGACTGCAGATCAGAACATTGTGGGAAAAAAATTATGCCTGTGCTGAGCATGGACAGACTTTTCCAGACATTTTCCTATCACTGCACTGCATCCCTAGCTTTAAACCTTTTTATTATTCCTTGAACAATACAACATAACAGCTCTTTATATAGTATAGAGTACTAAAAGTAATCTGTATTACATGTGATTTTGGCATGGAAGGCAGACCATGCATGGGTTATGTGCAGATACTGCACCAATTGATGTCAGGGACTTGAGTATCTGGAGGGTCCTGGAACCAAATCCCTGAGGATACTGTGCAACACTGTACTTAGTCATTGAGAATCGTTTCAGGTGGGATTGGTGTTGTACACTGTAATCCCAGAGAATCTTTACTTTCAAAACAACAATAAAATCCAAAATTCAGAACCCTTTTGCCTTCTATTTAGATAATTAGAAAAGTCGAATAATGCTATGTTCCCAAATTCCATTAGTAGATACCTGAAATTAATTTTCATTATCTTGAGAAATGATCTGTAGACAAAGGACTATGTAAATTAGAAAAATTTATGGTATTTTCACTTAGAGAGAGATATTGGGAAAATATATAGAAAATCTAGGTTGCTGACTTTGAGCTTCTTTAAAAGTGGCAATTGTAATCATTACTCATAATATCAATCCATTTATTAATTATTTTCAGAATTTGATGCTGTCCTATGCTGGAGCTAAATTCCCTAACAGTGTCACACAATATCAGGGTCAGTATGTCTTAGTGAGAAGAAATGGCAGGAAGATGAGCTCTTGTTTTTGTTTTTTAAAGATGGATCCAGTTTTTTCATCTATTTCTGCAGGTACCCGTTTTAAAGAAGATTCTGGTTCAGTTGGCAATGACATTGTGATGCTGATTGTGTGCCTTCTGCATGTTTATTTTTACAGCACACTGGGAATTGTATAAATATGGTAGGATTCACTCGCATTTCTGGCATTGAAACATCGCATATTCAAGAAAGTCTGCGCTAGGATTTTGCTCATGAAAATGTTACAGTGTACATTGTCTTTTGGTAACTCTTGTGAAAGCTCACTCTTTAACCTTGTGTCTGTCAGGGATTAACTGGAGAATGTATGGTAAGCCAAGTCCTTTGAGGAGGGCTTCACAAAGGCCTTTAGGAGGCGTGTGCAGGTGTAGGAACACAATGCTGGTGAGTGCTAAAGAGGGACCTGTCGAGAATGAGGACATATGTCTGCTTCAAGGGAAGAGCAAAGAAGGACCCTTGGTAAGAGCTGTGGCCCTTTGTAGACACACACAGCTGATGTGTATTACCACAGCAGGGAAAATGGGAATGAGTTAGTTTTAGCTTCTCGTTCTCCTTGGTAGCTGAGACTAGACAAAAGCCCGAGGGTGAGGATGAGGAGGATGAAAAAGTTGGTAAAGGGTCTAGAAAGGAAAATGGCAGACCTCACCCACCTTCTTTTCTAGGAAAAGTTGTACGTTGGAGAGACATCAGGCCTGGCTGAAAGCCTGTTTTGTGAATAAAGAAAATAGTAGCCAATGATTAAATTGAACATTGGGAATGCTGGGCATGACACATGGGTGGTATCACTCACATTTGTGTTGGCCTTGGAGTCTCATTTCTTTTAAAAAAAATTGTCTTTAGTGTCATTTGGAATGGATTGTGCTTCTTGGGAAATTCACAGATGGGAAGCTTTATGTATTTACCCGATGGGACAGAAATGTAGGCCTGTGACTGTCACTGAGGAGTTAGATACCTAAGATATAATTCCTTTGCTTTTAATATTTTATAAAAATATTTTATCTAAAATGTCAGGTACTGGGGGAAGAGACTAGGAGAAAATTAAGGTTATTAACAGTAATTTTCCTTCAAAGAAGTCAATTTAGCTGAATCATTAGCATTGCTACGTAGAAATGAGCGAGCTGTCGCGGGCTGGAGGCTGTGAGACATCAGCCTTGTCTGCTTGGATTTTCCTGGTCCTGTTATCTGAAGCAAGGAAGACAGCTCTGTGTGGTTTGTGCATTTGTCCTTTGTGAATGAGCAATGAAATTTGATTAGAATCATAAAATGAGGCAGCTGGAAGGAATTCTTCCTTTCTTACCATCCAAGTTTTATGGTGTAAGAAACCAAGACACCAGCTATTAGTGGCTGTTGCCCTGCAGTTCCCAGAGTTGGCGACTGGGGAAGCCGCAACTCCCCTCCAACCTGAAAGAATTCACCCCATCAATTCATTGTCATTGTTATTGTCACAGACTTCCAAATCCTTGCCTCTGATGTCTTACTTTTTTCTTTTTTCAAGGTAGGGTTGGTCTCACTTTAGCCTAGGCTGACCTGGAATTCACTATGTAGTCTCAGGGTGGCTTTGAACTCACAGGGATCCTCCTACCTCTGCCTCCCCAGTGCTGGGATTAAGGTGTGACAGTTTAAGTGGCTGCGTTCTTAGGGACAGGAGCATGAGGCTGCTCTCTTACATCTCTGTGGATCAGTGAGAACCTGGGCTATGACGCACAAGGCCCCCTCAGGTGCTGTCTTGTTAAAGGTCACTAGCTGGAGATCAAGTGTTCACACACATGAGTCTGGGGGGTGGGGGAACATTTCACATTCAAACCACAACAGTATTCTTATCTCATGGCTTGATTATTCCAACTTTTCAACACACCTCCCTTCTGTAGCTTACTGAGTTACCTCAGTAACTTCTGATATTCTTAACAGTGACAGGAGTTACTGCTCCCGCACCAAGGGGTTTACTGGAGGAGACAAAACCCAGAAATAGATACTTTACAAGTTATGTCATTTAAGTTTATACTCAGCTTAAGAAATCTGCACACACAAGTCTTGTAGCATAATTTCTAAAATCTTTCAGGCTCCCTAGTACTTTTAGGTTTAATTTCTATTTCTCTTAATTTGCTAAGTTTAAGCTTCTCATGGCCTGACCTCTGCAGTGACCTCTTAACTCCTTTGGTTTCCATCACCTGCATGGAGTGTTATTAAACCCTAGAGCATAGGGTGCATGTCCCATATCCCCTCCTACTGGCTGCATCCTGCAGGTGCTCAGAGCCTCTGCACAGCAGCCCAGCCTTTGTCCTTGTGAAACCACCCTGGATTTCAACTCTGTCTGGGAGGCTGCCACACTTCTGTCTCCTAGTTCACTGTGCAAATTGT
>PVHP010005084.1:16339-67416 GCA_004024765.1 Zapus hudsonius
GGAATTAGAACCTCATTAGAGCTGTGTTGTTGGGGGTGGGCTTATGGGGTTATAAGCCAGCTTCCCCTTGCCAGTGTTTGGCACACCTTCCTGCCGCTGTTTGCAGTGCTGTGGCAGAGGTGATGTCCAGCCCTCTGCTCATGCCATCGTTTTCCCTGCCAGGATGGAGTCCCCCCTCGAGTCCGAAAGCCAAATAAACCCATTCCTCTACAAGCCACTTTTGTTTGGGTTCTTTCTGCGCAGCAACTAGAAAGCTGACTGCAACAACCTGCAAGCAAAGGACACACCCAGGCTTTTAACGTGAAGCCATCTAGACACTTCTTATAGCAGAAAAAGGGGTGCCATGGCTATTAACATGAAGCTATCTATATACTTATTACGGCTGGAAAGAGCACTCCATGGTGTGCTGAAAAGTAACAGAGTAATCATTTTGGAAAGATGATCAGTATTTAGAAAACTATGTTTGTTATTTTTGTTAAACAAGCTCTCTCCTTGTAACAACTGTAACCGTATCCGTGAGAGAGAGTTTGTTTCCTTGAAGATCCTTTATTCTTGTGGACACACACTCATGTTACTATTTCTATGTTAGGAGTCTAGTTTTAGTCAGGTTGTTTTTTTCCTTATAATTTGTTTTAACACTGAATCAGAAATTTCCTTATTTCAAAATTGGCTGGAAATATAGGTGAAGAATTTAAGATTATCTTGTTATGTGGGGTTCTTGATAACCTAAATGCTTTGTCTTTATTTTCTTACAACATTTTATTTTCAAAATGACCTGCAAATATATTACTGCCAAATCGAGAACAGTAGTAATTAATTGAAGGGAAATATTGGTCTGAGTATTGCTTTGGAAAGAGTATCTTTTATAGTTCCCAAATCAGGAGGGACCATTTTATGTCTAGTGGTTATGGTGGTCTGAATTATTTTGAAGAGTGGCTTTCTGAGTCTTAATGAGAATCCCTTCCCTCCCAGCTTGGAGGGTCACTAATGTGTAAGAGGTTTCTTATCTTTTCTTATTTTTTTGCTATTAACATTTTTAAAATTAGTAGGTAGAAACTCTGTATGTTGTCAAGGCTTGTGTTGGTGCTGCCATTTCCCTCCTCCCTGCACCTACACTGAGGATCCTCCTCAATGGGATTGCCAGAATGCTTCATGGGAAGGAGGGCTTTGAGTTGTGCAAGCGGCAGGCATTTTTTTTTGGGGGGGGGCAATTAGCACCTTTTTGATTTAGCAAATTTCTTTTAGCTTTGTGTTAAAAATGTGCCGCTAATATGTTAATTATTAAACATGATCATTATTCAAGTTTCAGTGGAGACGACATTTAGGAGGAATCTAGTTTAGTTATTGCATCTGCTCAGAAAATACTTCACGACAGCAGTTCCTTTTATTTAGAGTCTTTTTGAACCTTTAAGGCCCCCTGAGAATCCTAAGCCTGGCCTCATTCTGTCCATTTTTCATTCCCTTTGAAGGAGTCAAAGTAGCTGGGTAAAGTTCCTCTCCATCTGTCCTAAGTGGCATGCAGGGGATTTCTCCTGCAGCCTCCAAGGGAAAAGAAGAAATGAAAAGCTGAAGGTGATCTGGGTGCTAACATGCCTCCTGAAAGCGACTCTTCAGAACCAGGCTCTGCTGAGCTTTCCAGTGTCATGCTGATTTTTATGTTTTAGGCTAGAAGTCTACCAACAAGGCAGGCTGATGTCAAAAAGCAGGAGGAATCCACTATTTGATGGAGAGCAGATGTTTTGAAAACCTGAAAGTGTTCACCTTTACACCAAATCAAGGTGATTCCAACTTTGTTGGAGGGGTGACAACAATAGTTACCTGAAGGTGTGCCTCATATCTCAACAGCATTTCTGTTCTAGAATATTTTAAGAGAAACTCCTTCCTATTATCTGCTAGAGGTGAGATCAGCCTTTTTGTTCCAGAAGGGATAGGATGCCAGTAAAAGAGTGCCTGTGAATCACTGTGTCATACCTTTCCACAAGGTGGGAGACACTCAGAGTGGAACACACACACACACACACACACACACACACACACACACACACACGGTGACAAGTAGCAGGTGTTTTAGCCACACTGGATTGGGACACATCATAAGAAATGGAGTCAGTTCTTGGTTAGAGTTGTTACTTTGCAAGCTTGTAATACTTGAGAGTCATAATTTAGAGCCATAATACTGCAAGGGTGACTGTACAGTCTTAGAATATTGGGATTCTCAGGATCCTTTGAGACCTAGGCCAGAACCAAGCATGCTTTAAACTTGCTTATGCAGTATGGCCTGGGCATTACAAATGTAGCCCTGCTTCATTCTCTCAGCAATTCCCAGGTTAGGTATACTCACCATCATTTGATATTAAGAAAAGTGAGTGATTAAAGCATTTGTTCAAGGTCACATGGGTTTTAAAGTAAGGTCTACCTGAATACATACTGCTGTATCTGTGCCTGTATGAGTACACAGGAAAGGCCATATGCGGACACAGCAAGAAGGTGACATTCTTTAAGTCAAGCAGAGAACCTTTAGGAGAAGCCAAGCCTACCAGCATCTTAATCCTGGACTTTCAGTCTCCAGATTATTTATTTATTTATTTATTTATTTATTTATTTATTTATTTATTATGTGCAAGCAGAGAGAGACAGAGAAAGAGACAGAGAGAATGGGCATACAGGGCCTCTAGCCACTGCAAACGAACTCCAGATGCATGCACCACTTTGTGTACTTGGCTTTACATGGGTACTTGGGAATCAAACCTGGGTCCTTAGGCTTTGTAGGCAAATGCCCTAACCATCGAACCATCTCTCCAGGCCCAGAATTTTGAGAAAATTAAATTTATGCTGTTTAAGGCTTCCAATTTGTGGGGTTTTGTTGTTGAAGTCACAGGAACATCATATGGTGGGATCCTGTTTGAAACAGAAACCCAAACACATATATTGCACAACAAAATAATAAAAATAATTTATTATGAATGCTATACCATAGCATCTGTGGCCCTTCACTTTTTCTATTTACTTGTTTAGAATTTAATATCCTACCCATGTATTCGAGTACACACACTCACACACCACATACACATCATTACATCATAGCACACCACATTGAAGTTCCCTCAGATTAAGGATGTCTATTTCTATTCTCTCATTAATCTGGTACACTGCTGTTCACAAAGCTGGAACTTGATGCTTGCTTGCTGAATAAGTTACTCAAAGAAAAGCACTTGGCAATTTAGGAAAACAGGATGGTAATAAATGAGACTACCCAGTTCAAGGCATGGCTTTTATCATCTCAAAATGATAATTTTGATATAGGGACATAAATTCCTTGTCTCAAGGAGGCTTGGTTAACTGAGTGTTTGCTTTCACAGAGCTTCCTTAAGTGATAATTTGTTTATGAGCAGAGATTATATAAATTTTGTATTTATTTATCTATTTTTCTTATGTGGGTTTCACAGACCTCTTGAAGGAGGCTGAAAATCAAAATGCATCCTGTTACTTGTGCTTGTCAGTTTCTGTATAAGGAATTTGAATTAGTGCCTGATTTAAAATTTGATAAATAATGTGTACTTGCTGAATTTCTCTGCTATCAGCCTAAGTCCTAAGATATTTTCCTTAAATGAGTATTTTTTTGGGTCTTGTTTCTTAGCATGTTAACAGTGGTCTAGAAAATACCTTAATTTCCTTATAGATAGTTGTAACTTTTCTTTTGTCAGACTTTCTGGGTGGAGAATAAATGATCAACTTTCACTAAGTGCGTTATATTGTTTTGTTTGATTTGATGTTCATGGGAGTGGGGAGCCTGGGAGCACAATTGTTGTTATGAGGTATTTTATTTATTAATTCCTATGTTGATTGCTGACATATAAATACAATTGTGGAGTCATGGTTATAATGTAGAAAGCACACCTACTAAATTATTATATTTAGTATAATATTGGATATAGAGATTGACTATAAAGATACCTGAAAAAGGAAGCATTATGTTGCTTTAAGTTATTTTTATTTGCAAGTGTGAGAATACATAGCAAATTCTGGTTCAGCCTGGGCTAGAGTGATAACCTACCTTGAAAAACAAAACAAAATAAAAGAAATTTTCTTTTTTTATTAGAGAGAGAGAGAGGACGAGAATGGCTGCACCAGGGCCTCTTGCCTCTGCAAACTAACTTCAGACACACGTGGTGCATCTGGCTTTATGTGGGGAATCAAATCCTGGCCATCAAGCTTTTCGAGCAAGAACTTTAACTGTGAGCCATCCCTCCAGCCCTCTTGATGTGTTTTAAATAACAAAAGTTTGCAATGAATGTTCTTCATGAAATATTACTATTCATTAAACCTTTTAAATGCTGCAGTGCTTTTTTGTTTTGGTTAGTTAAATAATAGAGGAATTCGACTGTGTAGGTGTGACATGTTTGTTTTGAAAATTTTACCCCTAATGTGATTTATCTACATCATACAGTGGGGTTAAGGTAATAAGATGTCCATCTTCCTTTATGTATAATGCATAATGTTTTTAGTAATTCACTAGAGTAGATATGGTCATTTGGATTTATGTGAGTAACTTAATTATTAGCTATGTGGTCTTTTAAAATAAGGCATAATTCAGTTTCAGTTTTTAAATCAGATTTGTGTAGTGGCTGGCACACAGTAGGCTTTTACACATGTCCTAAAATCAGTGTGTAAGATGAGGACACTGGCCGCATGCCGTTCTTCTACTTCTCGTCTTATTCCATGGTTTTATATCCTATTTTGGATTTGTGTGCATTCTGCTGTTTCTATAATTGGTATCTAAGCAATGCATTTTTTAACATTAATTATCAAGTTCTGTCAGAGTCTTACATTCCATGTGGTTTTATGTAAGGCAGCATAAATGGGCTTTACCTGGTGACACCTAATTTCCCTAGATTGAAACTATGTAGTCTTGACATTTAGGATAGTAGAGGAGATTTTGAAAAGATAAAAAGCCCACTGAGATTGTAAATGCCCATTCCCAGTTTGACCCACTGGGAAATAGTTCATTTTCTGAAGAATCTTTCAGCATTCTGAAGGCTGGCCATATAGTCCTGAAGATGTAATTGGTTGGTTCTTATTATACCCATTAAGGAGAAGAATGGTTATTTTCTGTTAGCTTGTGGGTGAATATTTTTGTGGTGTGCATGCCTGTGTGTATGCTTGTTGATATGGTGTAGGCACACATGCCAGTGTGAGTGCAAGTGCATATGAATGTGCTGTGTGTGAGGCCAAGGGCACCCTTAACTGTCCTCCTCAGGTACACCATCTACTTCTTGAGACAGGGTCGCCTAAGGAGAAGGCTGCATTGTCTGACCAGTAAGCTCCAGGGTCTAGCGCTCCTGCTTCCTAGCACTAGGATTTCAGGCATATCCCACCACCCTGCATAAGCTGCATAAGCTGGGGAATAGGGATCTGAACTCAGGTCAGCAAATTAAGCACTTTACTGACTAAACTATCTTCCCCGCCTCTGCTATTTTTTTTATTATTTTTATTTTAAACAAAAGTTTATGGTTAAATCTTTCTGTTTGAGGGATGTTTTAAAATATATCCATTGCTAACTCAGTTTACAATATATGTGGTTATAGAATTAAATTATTGCCTTTAATCCTAGCACTCAGGAGGCAGAGGTAGGAGGACCACTGTGAGATTATGTAGTAAATTCCAGGTCAGGCTGGGTTAGAGGGAGACCTTCTCTTGAAAAATTAAACCCCCTCCCCCCCAAAAAAAGAGATTGTCACCTGTCTTCATTGATCATTTTGATCTTGGGCAGTGAGGCAAAACCATTGTGGCAGTAAAATATGATCATCTGAAACCCATTCAAACCTATATAGAAGATCCCATTCAAAAATACTTTTCTTTTTTTTTTCCCCCCTCTTTATTGTTGGTATTTAGATACACTGAATGGGCCAATAATGAGTTGGTATTCCCATTTCCCCAATTTCTCTCTTCCCTATGCCCAATCAGTTGGATATCTTTCTCCATGGGCAGACTGGACCAATCTATGGGGTAGGGGGTTATGGAGAGCCTAGGGGTCAACCCGGTTCCATGCCCCTTTGTATGTTGTTACTGAGGGGGGCAATATCTGTGGCAGTTCTCACCCACCATGTCTCTTACAGTCTTTCCGCCCCATCTTCCGCTTCGTTCGCTGAGTCATGGTGGGTGAGTATGAAGGCTGCTACATTGTTGAGGTCTTAGGGGGTCTCTGTACTTCTGCTTTAGGTTGCATTGAAAGTCGTTGTCTGTCTGACTTATTCTGTGTTGATTGATTGGCTGTGGTTATAGGCCTCTTGCTTATCCCACCACTCTCTGCAGGATTCTCTCTGGATCCTTCATGGTAGATCTGGTGTGGCTCATCTCTTGCCCAGGTGTCAGCTATCAGCCTGTGCTTCGTTGGTAGGGTTGGAGGATCCATTGTTCTCTCTCTGCATTATGAAAGATACAAACAGAATCTCCATTAGAGAGTGAGATCAGTATAGGTTAACGTAGACACACATTTCTGAGTTGGCTAGATACTGTTCACTTGTATAGTGCATTTCTCTTTGGGGCCCAAGATTCTGGTTCCCGGTGCATTTCGCTCTGAGTCCCCAATTCCAGTTAAGGGCTCTCCTTCACTGAGTGGATTATTTGGCCAAATTAAAAAGCTGTTGAAAGCCTCCCCCAGGCTTTGGATCCTCTATTGCACAAGTGCTCATTTCATCATTTGCTGTTCTCTCCTAGTAGGCAGTGTGTTCAGCCTACTCCTGGTGGCAGACTTCCGTTCATGCCAGTGGTCTCTATTTACTCCAGTTGTCATTGACCAGCTTCCCTTGGCAGCTTATGCAGTGCCTTCCAGCACTGCACTAACTACCATCTGGGGGATGGTTACTGTTCTGGACCTTGCAGGGTCTCTTGATGCTGATAGATGGCTTTCTGTAGTTTCTTCAGCAACAGGATTCTGCCTCAGACCTGGCGTGGGTATTCAAGTGCTTTGACAGAATCCTGCCTTGTTTTTGGGACCTCATGGGTCACTTTGGTCAACAGCTCAGTGAAGTAAGGAGCCAGTGACTGGAACCAGGATGTGCCAGATTGATGAATTTTCCACAGACTTAGATTCTCTCCCCTTCTATTCACTGCCCCTCTTGCCAGGTGAAGCCCACTACTTGCTCATTAGGTATGCCCATAAGGATTTTATGATTTTTGAACCACTTTCGTTTTAGATTCCTGTGTAAGTCATCCCCTTCCTCCACCCCTCATCCCTTACCCCACTCTCATCTACTCTCACTTTTCCTGACTGGTCTGTGTAGAGTTTAAAGTCACCCAGGTTGGGAGCTGCATATGATGGAGAATATGCAGCGTTTGACTCTCTGTTCTTTTGATAGTTCGCTTAGTAAGATCTGCTCTAGGTCAGCCCATTTTTCTCTGAATTTCGATATTTCGTTTTTCCTTTCAACTGAGTAAAATTCCATTGTGTAAATATACCATAGTTTTGTTATCCATTCCTCCATGGATGGGCATTTTGGTTGATTCCAATTCTTGGCTATTATGAATTGAGCTGCTATAAACATAGCACAAACAAATGACTTTATCCTGAGATGTGCCATCTTGTGGGTAGATGCCTAGTAGAGGGATAGCTGGGTCCACTGGTAGTTCTATGTCCATTTTGTTCAGGAGTCTCAACAGTGCTTTCCATAGTGGTTGAACAAGCTTGCAGTCCTACCAACAGTGAATGAGGATTCCTTTTTTCCCTGGCATCCTTGCCAGCAACTATTGTTGTTGGTTTTCTTTATGATTGCCATTGTCACTGGAGTAAGGTGGTGTCTCATTGTGGTTTTGATTTGCATTTCCCTGATACTTAAGGATGCTGAGCACTTTCTCAGGTGCGTAAAGGCCATTTGTGTTTCTTCCTCTGTGAATTCTCTGTTGAGATCAGTGCCCCATTTTGCTAGAGGGTAGTTTGAGGTTTTGCTATTAATTTTTTTGAGTTCTCTGTAGGTTCTGGAGATTAGTCCTCTGAGTTGTAGCTGGCAAAAATCATCTCCCAGTTTGATGGGGGGTCTATTGGCTCTGAGTATGGTGTTTTTGTCTGTACAGAAGAAGCTTTTGAGCCTGATGAGGTCCTATTGATTAAGTGATTGTTGCAATTCCTGGGCTACTGGAGATTTCCTCAGGAAGTTTTTCCCTACTCCTAACTCATATAGAGTTCCTCCCATTTTTTTCTTCCAGAGTGTTCATGGTTCCTTGGTTTGTATTGAGATCTCTGATCCATTTGGAGTTGATTTTAGTGCATGGTGAAAGGTGTGGGTCTATTTTCATTTTTTTTACATGTTTTTATCCAATTAGTCCAATGCCATTTATTGAAGATACTATCAGCCCAGTGTATGTTGTTGGCATCCTTGTCAAAGACTAAGAAGCTGAAGTTACTTGCATTAAAGGCTGGGTCTTCAATTCTATTCCACTGGTCAGACTGTCTGTTTTTCTGTCAATACCATGCTGTTTTAGTTACTATGGCTTTGTAGTATGTTTTAAAGTCTGGCATGGTGATACCACCTGAGTAAGTTTTTTTTTTTTTTTAACTCAGAATAGTTTTAGCTATCTGAGGTCTTTTACCCTTTCAAATAAATTTTGAGATTATTTTTTCTATGTTTGTAAAGAAAGAGGCTGGAATTTTTATTGAGATGGCGTTGAATCTATAGATTGCTTTTGGCAGAATTGCCATTTTACTCTATTGATTCTCCCTATCCATGAGCATGGATTGTCTTTCCATCTCATCACATCCTCATCTATTTCCCTCTTGAGTGTTTCAGTATTTTCCTTATATAAGTCTTTTACAACCTTGGTTAGTGATATTCCAAGGTATTTGATTTTCTTTATGGTTATAGAAAATGGGACAGTCTCTCTGATGTCTTTTTCTGTATGCTTGTCTGCTGCATATAGAAAGGCTACTGATTTTTGTTTTTTAATTTTGTATCCTGCCACTTTGCTGAAGGCATTGATCACCTTCAAGAGTTTATTGATACTATACTTTGGGTACGATATATAGGATCATGTCATCTGCAAAGAGGGATAGTTTAATTTCTTCCTTTCTGATTTGTATCCCTTTTATGCTTTTCTCCTGTCTTAATGCTTGGGCTAGAACTTCCAACACTAATGTTAAAGAGCAGTGGTGAGAGTGGACACCCATGTCTTGTTCCTGAATTAAGTGGGAACTCTTTGAGAATGATTTGTGCTTTAGGGGATCTGTATATTGTCTTTATCATCTGAGGTATAGGCCGTCTATGCCTATTCTTTCTAAGGTTTTGAACATGAAGTGGTGTTGAATCTTGTCAAAGGTCTTCTCAGCATCTATTGAGATGACCATGTGGTTTTTGTGGTTGAGTCTATTGATGTGGTGAATCACATTTATTGACTTACGTATGTTGAACCATCCCTGCATCTCTGGGATGAAGCTGACTTGGGCAGGGTTAATAATAGTTTTGATGTGGCTTTGTATATGGTTTGCTAGGACTTTGTTCAGCATTTTTGCATCTAAGTTCATCAGGGCTATGGGTCTGTAGTTTTCTTTTCTCATTGTATCCTTGCCTGGTTTGGGAATTAGGGCAATACTAGCTTCATAGAAGGAGTTTGGGGGCTTTCCCTCTTTTTCTACATCCCTAACAAGCTTCAGAAAGAGTGGTTTCAGTTCTATGATGAAGGTTTGGTAGAATTTGGCTGAGAAACCATCCAGTCCTGGGCTTTTCCATTTGGGGAGATTCTTGATTACAGATTCAAATTCTGTGATTGTGATAGGTTTATTTAGCAACTTTATCTGCTCTGGGCTGAGCTTTGGTAATTGGTAGGTATCCAAAAATTTATCCATTTCTTCCAGGTTCTCTCATTTTGTGGAGTAGAGGTTTTGGAAGTATGACCTGATGATACTTGCAATCTCTTCAAGGTCTGTTGTGATTTCTCCCTTGTCATTTCTGATTTTGTTGATTTGGGCCTTCTCTGATCTTTGTTTAATTAGATTGGCCAGGGGTTTGTCAATCTTATTGACTTTTTCAAAGAACCAAGTCTTTGATTTATCTATTTTCTTCATTTCCAAGTCATTAATCTCAGCTCTGATCTTAATTATTTCCTTGCATCTTGAGCTCCTAGGGTTGGATTTTTCCATCTGTTCTGATGACCTTAGATGGGAAGAAAGGTAGTTGATTTGAGCCCTCTCTGTCTTTATTATGAAGGCATTTAGTGCAATGAATTTCCCCCTTAGGACTGCCTTCATTGTGTCCCACAAGTTCTGATAGGATGTGTCCTCATTGTCATTTGTTTCTAGGAAACAAATTCTGAATTTCCTGTCTGATTTCTTGTATGACCCATTCATTGTTTAAGAGTGAGTTGTTTAGACACCAGTATTTGTTGAAATTTTTGGATCTTCTCCCATTGTTGATTTCTAGCTTTAATGTGTTGTGGTCTGATATGATGCAGGGGATTACATTGATCTTTCTGAAATTTGTTGAGGGAAGATTTATGACCTAGAACATGGTCAATTTTGGAGAAGGTTCCATGCATTGCTGAGAAGATATAATCTGTGTCCTTGAGGTGGAATGTTCTGTAAATGTCGATTATCCATAGCTTGTGTATGGTGTTGTTGAACAATGCTATTTCCCTGTTTGTCTTTTGTTTGGAAGATCTGGCTAGGGATGACAGTGGAAGTTGAAGTCTCCTACTATGATGGTGCTGGCATCTATATCTGTTTTGCTTTTGAGTAATTTATGCTCTATGAACTGAGGGGCTCTTGCATTTGGTGCATACATATTTAATATAGTGATGTGTTTTGTTGGATCATTCCCTTGATGAGTAGGAAGTGGCCATCATTGTCCTTTTTTATTGATTTCAGTTTAAAGTCTACTTTGTCAGATATTAAGAGTAGCTACACCGGATTTTTTATTATTTCCACATGCCTGGAAAATTGATTTCCATTCTTTTACCCTCAGTAAGTTACTATCTTTAGTGATAAGGTGTGTTTCTTGAAGGCAACAGATGGAAGGGTCCATTTTTCTGATCCACCCTGCTATCCTGTGTCTTTTTATATGAGAGTTAAGCCCATTTACATTCAAAGTTATAACTGTGAGATTTGTTTTAAGCCCTGCCATGTTGGAGGGACTATGGGGTTTGATATCTGAGCTGTTGTTGCTATCTCTTTGGTGTTACCTTGCTTGTTCTCTGTTCATTTCCTGGGGTCAGTTGCTTGTCTCATCTGCATGGACTATCTCATGTAGTATCTTACGAAGGTTCGGTTTTGTGTTCAAGTAATTGTAGAACTGGCTAATTTCATGGAATACTTTCATTTCTCCATCTGTTATGATGGATAACTTTGCTGGGTATAGTAGTCTAGGTTGAAATCCATACTTCTTTAGGCCTAGAATAGCTTTGTTTCAAGCTCTTCTGTCTCTTAAGGTTTCTATCGAGAAGTCTGCAGTGAGTCTGATGGGTTTGTCTTTGTAGGTGACAAGTTTCCTTTTCTCACTACTCTCAGGACTCTCTCTTTACCCTCAGTGTTTGTCATTATTATTAAAATATGTCTTGGAGAGCACCTTGTTTGGTCCAACTTGTTTGGAGTCCTGCGTATATATTTTAGATGTACAGGATTATCTCTTTCAAGGTAAGGAAATTTTCTTGAATAATTCTGTTGAAAATATTTTCTATGCCCCTAGCCTGGTTTTCTTCTCCTTATGGGATCCCCTTGATCCTGATATTAGCTCTTCTTATGGTATCCCACATTTCCCTTGAGTCTTGTTCACTTGCTCTTTTGAATTTCGTCAAATTTTTGATGTCCCTCGCATTCGCTTCTGATTTGTCTTCGACGTCTGAAGTTATGTTTTGCCAGTTAGTGAGTCTGTTAGTGAGAGATTTCAGGGATGGTTTTTTTTACTTCAATTTGGTTTTTGTTTTCTGAAACTTCTTTTAGTGCTGCCTCTATCATCCTGCTGAGATGTGTTTTTGTTTCAAGGTTTGATTTAATTATTTCTTCCTGGTACACATTCATATATTTGCACATGTCTTTGTTTAATTTGGATAGCTGGTTATTGATACCTTCTGTTTGTTGGTTGCCTTTAGCTCCATCATTTCTCTTCTTAAGTTCATTTGATTCTCTTCTATTATATTAAGACTGTTGGCAAAGCTTGTGAGTTGGCTTTGTATGCCTTCGAAGTGTTTGTCGACTTTTTCTTCCATGCCCGACATTAACTTCTCCTTAGGATCTGTGCCAGTAGCATCTGGGCTCACTGTTATGTCGTGCTGGACCTACATTTGTTTTCTCTCTTTTGTATGATTGTTGTTTTCCACCCATGTGGGACTTGGGGGGTTTGTTGTGGTTTCCTCAGTTGGTGTGTTCTTCCTGTTGAGATCTGCCCATTATGATTCCACTTGGGGTGGTTGGAGGGGTGCCTTTGAACTGTCTATACTCCGATAGTGTAGGTGGGGAGTACACTGAGATCCATGGTGAAGGTTGGGCACTCTCTTGGTTTTACTGTGAGTGTGTGTGTCCTCCGATCAGTGGATATGCTTTAATGGTGAGTCTGGGGGTATTCTGCTGGGGGGGTTGTAGGGTTACACAGGGACTAGGTAATGTGTGGGGGGACGGGGGACAGACGTCTTTCTCTGGTTGCACTGGAACCAGGTATGTCACAGGGACCAGGCTGTGTGCTGGAGCTGGGACCTGCGGCCATGGGAACCGCAGGAACTGGCAGTCGGGGCCGCAGTAGGCTCAGGTGTGCTGAAAGTGCAGGGAACGGGTTGTGCAAAGCCTCAGGGAACGGGTGGGCCTGGGGGAGTACGCTAGCTTCGGTGAATAGGGTGGGCGCCTGGGGGAGCATGCAAGCTTTGGTGAGTGGGCTGGGGGCCCGGGGAGCATGCAAGCCAGGGGAAACATATCGGGCACCCTGGGTTGTGCCGGGGGAGCATGATGGTGGGCAAGGGGGGTGCTCAGGGGTAACACGGTGGTGGGCAGTCAGCACTCGGGGTGAGGGCCACAGAGGGCGGGCAGGAGCAGGCGCTCAGAAGCCGCAGACTGGGCTGTGGTGTGGGCCACTCATTGCCTCCAAAGAGCGCTGATCCATGATGGTGTCTTCCCGGTGTCAGGATCCCTTGCTGGGAAGGTGCTTGAGCTCGGAGCAGGGGGGCAGCATCTGTCCACGGCCTGGATCACCACTGGAAACGCTAACCCGTGTTCCCCTAGTGCGGTGGTGTGGCTGCTAGTTGGCCATCTTGAGCTGGAACCCTCAAAAACACTTTTCTTGCTGAAGACTGGGCTATCCATGGTCCCCTACCACAAAGACTGATACAGACGGCCCACGGAGGAGGATATCCAGCTGACTGGGGATGGGGAAGGGGGGCAACGGGGAATTGGGGATAACAATTGTTGGCCCACTAAACAATGTAACTTATTATGGACAATAAAGAAAAATATCCATATATACTGTTTATAAGAGAGACAACTAAAATAAAAAACTAAAAAAGTTGAAAAAAATACTTTTCTTTAGCCAGAGTCTTATGTAGCTGAGGATGACCTTGAACTTCTGTTCCTCCTACCTCCACTGTCCAAATGCTAGAATTACAGGCATAAACCACCACACCGGGTTTTATGCATGCTAAATAGGTACTCTTCCAACTGAGTCACATCCCCTGCCCTAAAAAATGCTTTCTTGAGGGCTGGAGAGATGGCTCAGTGGTTAAGGCATTTGCCTCCAGTGCTTAAAGCCCCGGGTTCAATTCCCCATTACCCACATATGCCAGACCCACAAGGTGGTGGCCCCGGTGCTCGCTCTCTCTCTCTCTCTCTCTCTCTCTCTCTCTCTCTCTCTCTCTCTCTCTCTGTATCTCTCTGCTTGAAAATGAATAAGTAAAATATTAAAAAAAAAACTTTCTTGAGCCCGATGTATTGGTGCACACTTTTAGTCCCAGCACTGAGGAGCCAGAGGTAGGAGGATTGCTATGAGTTCTGAGAGTTCTAAGCCAGCCTGGGACTACAGAATGAGTTCCAGGTCTGCCTGGACTAGAGTGAGAACCTACCTTGAAAAAAAATAAGAAAAGAAAGTACTTTCTTAAAGTTACTTTCACGAACAACATCAGAGAAGGAAACCCACATTTTTCAAGTGTCTTTTGAAGGTTAGGAACTTGCAGGCACTCACTTCTGGAAGGAAGTTTAAACAGTGTTTTGACAAGCTGAATCACCTTGGACAAGATACTGATTTTTTCCTAATCATCAGTTTTTCTGTCTATCCTGTGAGGCAGGTGGCATTATCCTCATTCTGCAGATAAGAAAACAATCTCATTGAAATAAATGATTGAAGGCCACAAAAGAAGCCTGTTGCCTCAGTTGAGGTTGAACTGGAGTCAGAACCCTTCAAGGTCTCATCCTCTGTCTCCCATTCCCTGTGGCCCTCTCCTCCAAAGCTGCTGTTGCCTAGCTACCGAACTGATGATTTTGACCAAGTAGAATGTTGTTTTCCAACCGGAAGCCCTCGGAATATGAAAAAAGGCTCTGATAGGGAGTTGGGAGAAGAGACTTGTAACTGTTATTCTGGCTGACTGTCCTTGAGCAAGTCCTGTCACCTCCCCTCCCCAGGTGCTCTTATCCTTTAAGTGGAGGACTTAGGTCTGAAGAACTCTTTCAGATTTGTACTTTTATCATCAGGAAGTGTGACACTGTGTTGAAGTCCATTTTGTCTTATTACTATAGCCAGATCAGCTTGCTTTTGCTTATGGTTTGCCTAGTATAATTTTTTTCCCATCCTTGGAAACTGTATGCTTTTAATCTAAACTAAAATGTGTCTGTAACTCTTTGAGGAGCATATGTAATTGAGTAATTGAGATCCTTACCCCATTCTGGCAAGCTTTGCCATGTGAATGAACGTTTAATCCATTACATTTAAAATTCACTTTTATATGGCTATATTCTTGGTTAAAGTTTATGAAACATATTAAATTTATTCTTTGATTTTCTGTATCTTAGTTTTCTGTGTGACTTGACTTTATGAAAAATACTTTTCATAGGTTGATGCATTGTGTAACTAGTTTGCCTTTTGTACATCACAAACAAAATAGCTTTATTCTTCTTCCTCTCCTTTGGTTGGCATTTTTGGCATATCCCATAGTTTTGAGTCATTATAAAGTATTGGAACAACTTAATTTCAAATACTGGACAGCTGTAGGGAAATGTCAGTCAGGCCGTCCATTTGCTCTTCCAGTGTGTGCCTTCTCCCTGATCAGTTCCCATGTCTGACCCCAGATTTGATGGTCAGCAGTAAGAAAGGGAGAATCTAGGCTGACTCCTCTTCCTGCATGCAAACTCTACGGGAGTCTTTGGAGGTCCCTACGGCACTATGACTATTGCATGTGGTCAGAGCCATCCATGGATGAACACGTTCAGCCTCCAGCTTCTGTACCCTAGTGGTACATCTGTGGATTATTTCCGGACCCTTGTTCAGGAAGCTCACTTGGTTGGGGCCTAGAATAGGACCACTGAAACCTTTCATGGTATCAACTTGGTCCACAGGAAAGCTCACGTTTTGCCACTGTCAGACATGGAAGCGCAGCCTGGTTCTGCTTTTCCTGAGGCTCTGTTGCCTAGGGCAGCCTCGAGGGCTCTACCCTCACATGCCCCAGCCCACGGAGCAGCCGTAAGCGTCTATGTGGAGGCAGGCAGCCACCTATCAGGCTTTCATTGCCAAGAGCCTTATTTAGGAAAATGGTTTTGGGCACTTGATCAAACTGAGCAGGCAGGAAAGGGAACCACCAAATTGCCTTTGAAAGGTCCTCTGCTGAGGCTCTTCTCATGCACAGTCTTGTAGGGGTGAGGTGGGGAGGGACATCTAGCCTGGTCTGACTATGTGGAGTAAGCACTGTTTCCAAGGGAATCATCTGATTGCTTGAAGCAGCAAGACTTTTGCTAAAACCCCACCCTCCTCCTTTTGGAAAAAATTTAGAGATTAGGTTTTCACAAGTGAGCAGTACAGGTCAATGTTAAGCCTTCAGTTACACTGTGGGCTGCCACACTGACCACCTTTCTTTCCCTAATGACAAACACTAAGTAGTAAATCAATGCCCAATGAATGAGTACATGAGGATTTCTGGATATTGATCTCTGGGGAAGGTAAGGATGCATGACATAATAAAAGGAATGAGATTTCTAGTCTGCAGCATTCTTTACTGATTTAATTAAATAAGAGGTCACTGAAGGGGGGATCATTGCAAACTTGTTAGCTCAGTCAAACTAGTTTGTCAGGTTGGTCAAGGTGGATAAAACCAGAAACTGGATTGACAGTCATCTCTGCTGGAAACCTCTAAACAGTGCAGAAGTACATGCATTTATTATTTTAATTATTTTGAATATGTGTATGTTTTTCTATATGGGAATTGTGTGTCCCAATTATAGCTGTCAGATACCAGATAATATAGCATAAAATATAACAAATATATTTTAATATTTGGCAAAGAATAACCACATGAATAAAATTCAGAACAAAACTCAGGTATTTTCCTTAATATATGAATCAGATATAGATGGTTATAAACTGTACACATCAGTTCATTAGTCAGTTTATTTGATTCAGATGGTTTGATCTTAAACCATTTAATTTGTTTTTGTAGGAGAATCTGGTCCAGTACAATGCCAATATGACGAGGTTATTTTAAAATTATAATTATTAAAAACCTTTTTATTGACAGTTTCCATAATTGTAGACAATAAATCATGATAATTCCTTCTCCACCCTCCTTCCCTCTCTTCAACTGGTCTCTTTTTTGTTTTGATACATTATCTTCTCTCATTTTGAAGGTCTTGTGAGGGTAGTGTTAGGTACTGCCAAGTCATGACTATCAAGGCCATTAAGTTTGTGTTGTAAGCAGTCTACCCTTCCTTTGACTCTTGCATTCTTTCCTCCACCTCTTCCACAAGAGACCCCAAGCCTGGAGAAGTGTCATAGAGATGTCCAGCGCTGAACACTCCACTGTCATTTCTTCTCAGCACTATGGTGTCTTTTGAGTTATCCCAGTGGTCACCATCATCTGAAAACAGAAGTTTCTCTAGTCAAAAGTGAGAGCAGCATTAATGTATGGGTATGCTGATTTAAAAAACAGTGCTTATAAGGCAGTTTGGTAAGTATAATACATGCATTTAGCCAGACAACAGCAGGCATTATTCCTTTAGGGCACTTGACCTCCCTCACCATAGGCTTTGACTAGGTCTTCAGTACCAGGCATGTATTCCCTTCTGTGGAGCAGGCCTCCAGTCCATAAAATTATAAATTTAATTTTGGGGTTGTAGAGATGACTCAGTTGTTAAAGGCACTTGCTTGCAAAGCCTACCAGCTCAGTTTGAGTCCCTGTTACCCACGTAAAGCCAGATGCACAATGTGGCACATGCATCTGAAATTTCTTTGCAGTGGCAGGAAGCCATGATGTGTCTGTTTCCTCTCGCACTCTCTCACTCTGCTTGCAAATCAATAAATAAAAATATTTGAAAGAAATTTAATTTTTACTAGAGTCAAAATTGTCACTACATTTAAAATCTATTAATATTTACCATTTATTATACTTTATATGAAAAAAAGATAATTATATCTTGGTAGTGTCCAACATTCCTAAAGCTAGCCCTGAGCTCATAAAAGTATTACATGATCATTCTGGAAATATGAGAGGATAGCTGGGAAGCAAGAAGCAAAACCGCCGAATCTCATTATAGTAGATACTGTCTGTGGGTCAGGATGAGAAACCACACTGTTTTTTGTTTATTGATACACTTTTTTTCCAGAGTGATAAAACATTGGTCTTTTCATGGTGGAACTTCTTTGATCTATATTTAATCACCTCCCTTTTTTTCTTTTAAAAATGAATAAGCATTCTTTTTATGTCTAGACATTGTAGGAAGCTGGACCAAGATTGTGTCCAGTATAATCAGAAATCTGCCAAATATAACTCCTAAAACTTTATTTGTAGACTAGATGTTTGTATAATTTTTTGGAGCCTTAGTCAGTTGTTAAGAGTTACTTTCAGATGCAGAAAAAGAAATAAGGAGGTTTAGCTGATGTAGAAGAAAAGAGTTATTTTAACACTTATGTCTGATTTTAGTTCCAGCTCTGTAACTGTGGAGGCAGTTAATTTCACATGGACCTCAATATTTCATTTCATAAATGGGACAGTGTCTTTCTGATGTGGGGTCAAATGCAAAGGGGAATATAAATGCCTTTGGCCTATTTTTCTGGTACACTTTAAGCAAGGTAAGCATTCATAAAGGAGTCCTAATTTGCTAGAAAGCTTGGAGTTTTGAGTTAGAGATTTAAAAAGAAGTTGAATAGCGTTCACCTTAATTACCAGATACTGTCTTTGTGAAACAGTCTTTCTTCCTCTTCTGTTTTTCCTTTGTGAACCCGCCTATGAAAACAGTGGCCTTTGGTGAAGGTTGAACAATTGAAAAATAACTTTAAAGAAGAAAGATTGTGAGCACTATGGTGCCATTTGGAACACTTTTCTTTTTGTGTTATGGAAAAAATATTGAAATGGTTTGAAAGAAAGAAAAGCACAAGAATACATTTATCTTTATAAAGAGATTTTTCAGTATTGGGGAGAACACCCAATTACCCTTATACTAAGTCATGATTAAAAAATAAACATTTTAATTTATTTGCAAGCAGAGAGAGATAGAAGACAGAGAGAATGGGTGTGCCAGGGTTTCCAGCCACTGCAAACACTCTCCAGATGCATGTGCCACTTTGGGCATCTGGCTTTATGTGGGTACTGGGGTGAACTCGGGTTATTAGGCTTTGCAGGCAAGCACCTTAACTGCTAAGTCACCTTTCCAACCCTTATTTTTTTAAACACATTTTATTTATTTGTATCCATACAGAAAATTTTAATGTAACATACCAATTATCACCTAATAAGTATACCCAAATAAGGTTGTCTTCTAACGCATTTTCATTCCCCACCCCCCACTGTGGATTGAAAATTTTTTCTTAAAGAAGCGATGCCTTGGAAAAGACTCGCTGCAGAAGACTGTAGAAGGCTGGATGGGTTCACTTGAAGCTCAGCTTTGGTTGATGTGTTCAAGTCTGATTTTTCCTGTAGCCACAAACACTGTAGACCGTGTGCATATTGTATAAGAATAATTACCAAATGTTTCGGGGGTGGTGAGTCTATTTCTTCTCCATGAGAATTGATGAAGTTGTTAAATTGGGTTTCTTTGGAATCGTAACAGCTTATGTCACTAAGATGTTGGCTGGATAAATATTTTCACTTATGTTTTTATCAACTCAAAGGGGTATTATTTATTCCATGAAAAGTGTTAGGGACTACTGCAATATGCATTTGATAATTTTACTTTCTACATTTGATTTTTTTTTTTTCGTTTGGATTCAGGTGAGTTCATTATTTCCAACTGGATCTCGATGCTACACGTTATCTGAACATGGCAGGAGAATTGTAGTATTAGTGTGTACTTGTGTGTACAGTATAGGGGGAAGGCACTCTGTTAGCTTTCTGTTACTGTGACAAAATACAGTGTGACACAAGCAACTGGAAATGAAGTGGGTTTTGCCTCCCTGTCTTGGAGGTTTCATCCCTGAGGCTGGTTGGCCTCCTTGCTTTGGGTCCGCAGACTCAGGTGTGCTTTTAGCATCTAGGTCATACAAGTCCACTTTGGCTTTTTGACAAACATGCCATAGATATGCAGAAACTTTGTGTTTCTGTACAGCTCTTAGGTAAGCTAGAGGAAATCCCTTTCTGTGCCAAGGGAAACAATGTCTGACTTAGGAAATGGCAAGCAATAACTGTGCTTGAGGTTAGGAGGGATGCTCATCCCGTGTATGGTTTTGAGGACACTTGCCTGCGAATGCTCCTTCAGCTCATGTCTCTGCAGCTTCTAAATAATGTTCTAACAAACACCAAAGTGAAGAAACGTTGTAGAGCAGAAACATGAATGTGACCTGCCTGGGTTTGAATATCATGTTTTGGTTTTAGGAGACATGTGGCCTTAAACTGACCTCTTCAGCTCCCTCTGAACTTGCCCTCATCAAAGGGGAGGGACTCACTAGTGCCTGAAAAAACTCCATGAGGACTAGATTGGAAGTGCCTGACATATCACCTTCCTTGTGAGAGGTACATATTGGGTGTGTTTTTCTTCTTTCTGTGGATTTTCAAAATTTAAATGTCATGCTGGCCCTATTGGACAAACATTTATGTAGCTCATTATTATATTTCTAGAAATGATGCTTTGCAGACTTTTTGTTTTTTCGAAGAATGCGCATTTCATAGTGTCTTAGAAAAGTGATTTGAGCCAGGAATGGTGGTGCACACACCTTTAATCCTCGCACTTGGCAGGGAGAGGTAGGAGGATCGCCATGAGTTTCAGGCCACTTTGAGACTACATAGTGAATTTCACATCAGCTTGAGCTAGAGGGAGACCCTACCTCAAAAAATTAAAGGGCTGAAGAGATTGTTCAGTGGTTAAGGCACTTGCCTGCAAAGCCTAAAGGCCAGAGTTAGATTCCCCAGTACCCACATAAGGCAAGATGCATAAAGTGGCACATGCATCTGGAGTTCATTTGCAACAGCTGGAGGCCCTGGCATGCCCCTTCTCTCTCTGTGTCTGTCTCTGCTTGCAAATAAATAACTAAATAATTAAATAATATTTTTTTAAAGATAAGTTATTTTGTATGTTGTTTTGCCCATTTATTTAGCATTTGTCAGTAGTGACAGACCAACTTCCAGAGCTTTACAAGTTTATACTGTGCTAGGATAAATGAACAGATAGAGAAGTTACTGGAGAATTTTATGTTCCACAAAAGGTATTATCCTGAGGACCTGCCGAAGCAGAGTAAACTGGCATTTGAGTCAGGTTTGCCCTTAAGCCCTCAAAAGAGTATCTCTGTGTTCTCGCTTTGGTTATTTAGTGATACTTTGTGTCTGACACACTGCCTTTTCTTCTGTTGCCACATAACAGCTTGAGGGCTGTTCAGGTGAGAAGCTTCTCCATTACTTCAGCCATTGGAATAGCATTGTTCTTTCTTTGGTCCTCATCCTGCTCCATTCTTATTAGGAGTGTGGTGGTCCATGGGAGTGCAGAGCATACACAGTAGCATTGCAGAAGTTTTTATAGGACTGATTTCTTAGATTTATTTGCCTTTTAGTGTAAGACGTGGTCTGACAAGGTGAACCCATTGATGAGGTCAGTAGTGATGACGTAGCTGTTATTTGACAGTTGTATAGCATATCACAGAAGTAGGAACAATTTATGGTAACACAGAAATGGGAACAGTATGGTATGCGATGTTTGTCAGAATGCATTTGGCAATGAATTATGGGAACAGTGTCTTAAGTTCCCAGAAATTTGCTGTACCTGACATAGCATGAAGGTTATGAAGGTAAGCATTTGGGGCAGATGTAACATTTCGGCAATGCCACCAGGGAACCTGATTCCCTCTCTCTTCTTGTTGTCTGGCTTTTGTCCTTATGGCTGTCAGGTGGTTTCGATCCTCCCAGGCAAGACCGAAGGGGACATGTTCCTTTCAGGAGAACAGGTGTGTTCAGATACTTCTGTCTTGTATCTCATTGGTCAACACTATCTCATGGCTACTGCTAGCTGGGAAAGTAAGTCTGGGAAACAAATCTTTTTAACTTGGTATATTGCTTTTCCCCAAAACAATCAAGGTTAGATAGACAAATAATCACATTGTACTTGAAAATTGTATTTTTGATATTTCTAATGGCTTTAGTTTTAGATTTTATGGTTTATCCATTATGAGTTGCTACTTTATTTATTTGACCAGTTCTAATGAAATATAAGGCTTATGATGTTTCTATCATTCCCAGATTAATAAAACCAGACCTTAAATTATTGCCACATGAGCTAAAAGTTTCCAAGTATGAATGTAAAATAATGGGCGTTTCTCTTAGCTCATGTAGTACGTTGCTGGGTGTGATTTTTCAAATTGAAAACAACTAAAGTTTGTTTAGCTAACCTCTGCCATGTATCTCATTCATAATTCTTAAACCCCTATACTCTCTTCTCTGACCCTCAGTCCTTTCATAGATAGATCTGGAAGCCTGCCTCCCAAAGCTGAGGTATTTTGCTTGTCCATACTGCCTCTCTTCCCAGCTTTTATATGCTTACCCATTAAGTCAGACAGATTTCCTTTCCAAAGTTTGGCATTGTTTCTTTATTGGAAAGGAAGCACATTTATTTTTTTATTTAGGCCAGGAAAAATTGAAAAAGAAAACAGAAAAGCATGACCTACTCTCCCTGAGGCCCCCCCCAAAATAAATCATAGGGCCTTATTTATATCAGGCTTAAGTCTTGAGTTCTTGTGTATTCTTTTCAGAGGGAACTTAAGTTTGATCTTGCACTTGGTTTGTCTTTGAAACAGGATTGGCACAGCTGTACACAATCTTTGCCCAAAACCTGACATAAATCCTGTCTTCTTATTTTATGTCTAGGATCAGGTTTCTAGTACTGGTGTCTGGCAGGGTCAGGAAGTCAAATCCTGAGACTGTAAGGATGATTATACTTGGTATGGGACTTTCTTTGCTTATTTTAACAGCTAAGTTCTGGTATCACCTGACCCCCCCCCCCTTGTCCTTTGTAAATTTTATCCAAAATTAGTGGACTAGTCCATGTAGTGCCATCTTCCACTTATTTTTCAGCAATAAATTACTAAGCTAGTTTTGCAAGCTGAAAATTTGTTAGTTTATATCTGTAGGCCCATAAATAAAGGATTTAAAAAAATGCTTATTTAAAAAATATTTATTTATTTATTTATTTATTTATTTATTTATTTATTTATTTATTTATAGGCAGGATCTCAGTCTAGCCAAGGCTGATCTGGAACTCACTCTTTAGTCCCATGCTGGACTAAACCCCTCTTGATCCTCCTTACCTCTGCCTATCCAGTGCTGGGATTAAAGGGGTGTGCCACCACGCCTAGTCCTAAAATTGCTTATTTTCAGATCTCTTATTTACAAAGACTTTTTTTGTTCATGAAACAGATCATATTGTCAGTGATTATAAATCTATTCCCCCACTTATAGTAATCAAAGGAAGATTGAACTAACTGCCAGCCATTTCTCAGGAAGTGTGATGATTGAGCTTTATTGCAAGTAACCATATGCTTGCTGTTTTGCTTTTGCAATATTGAAATAAAGTTTCACAGCCATTGCTGTGATGTTTATAAAACCATAAATACAAGCTGTTCATTTTTCCTCGTGTGGTATTTGATCCTTAATATTTTTGCTTGGAATGTTTTCTTACTCCCACCCCCCTTTTTTTGGTTAGGTTTTCTGTTAGCAAACAAAGGTGTTGATATTTCTCTCCATAGTTTCACTCTGATTTCATTGGATGACTACATTAGTTACCTTCCTGTTGCTGCAGCTAAATACCTGGCCAGAAGTAATGCAAACAAGCGAGCAATGAAGGGTTTATTTCTGCTACAGTTTGATGTTATAATATGTCATGGCAGGTAAGGCGTGGAGGCAGGAGCTTGAGACAGTTGGTGACCTTCAGTCCACCGTGAGGAAGTGTCGAGTAGTGACTGTCTCCTCTTTCTGCTCAGCCTGGGACCACAGACCATGGAATGGTGCTGTCCACATGCAGTGGTCAGCTCTTGCTTCCGGGATGAACCTCCAAACCAGGCAGTTTATATGAGGAAGAAGGGATTTATTGGAAGCTTTCAGAGCCAGGGGAAGTTCCATAGTAGTGAAAGAGGCTGGCCTTTTTTCACAGGTCCAAGCAGAGGGAGCAACCCACCACCAGCACCACACACACAAGCAAACACATGGAGCTCCACCAAGCTCAGGCTGCTCTCTGCAGACCTTAGGCTAGATTTCCAGAGCTGTCCCCAGGAGCACCTTAGGGCTGGACCCTAGAACCACCCACAGTGACATCTTTTTCAAATTATAAGCTTTAAAACTGCTCCTGAATCTATTGGGGGGACATACATTCAAACTACCACACCCCAGAATGGTTCCTCCCACTTCAGTTAACCTAATCTAGAAGATCTCTCTCTCTCTCTCTCTCTCTCTCTCTCTCTCTCTCTCTCTCTCTCTCTCTCTGTCTCTCCCCAGTCTGAGACCCCAGACCTTGGAATGATACTACCCACATTTAAAGTTAAAGTGGTTCCTCCCACCTCAGTTAACCTAATCTAGAAAATCTCTCACAGGCATTTCCAAAGATTGGTTTCCATGGTAATTCTTAACCCTGTCAAATTAACAACTAGTGCTTAACCATGACAAGTCCTCTCTTTGTCTACTTTACCCTTAGGCCTAACACTTTTAAATGATAATTATCCGCTTTTTGTCCCCATAGGTTCATGGTCATCTTATAATGCAAAATGAATCCAGTCCAATTAAAAAAATTCCTGTAGTATTTAACAGTCCTAACTCTATTCAATAGTTTAAGTGTACAGTTTCTTCTGAGACTCAGGCAATCTCTCTTGTGAGTTGTATGGTACTTCCCCCCCCCCCAATAAAAAGGTTGTACATTTCCAACATAGAGTGGCAAGAGTAAAAACTCCTAATGCAAAAAGGAGGAATTAGGACATCACAAAGAAATACCTGACCAAAGAACTATAGCAACTCAGCAGGACAAACTCTGAATTTTGCAGCTCCATGTCTGGTGTCTTGCATACCTGATGAAATCATCTGGGTCCTGAAGGGTTTGGGTAACCCCACCCCTTCCATTCTGCTGCCTGTAGCATTCCTCCTGGGCCAGCTCCCCTCTGAACCTGCAGCTTTCTTTGGCAGATGTCCTATGGTTCTGGTGCCTCCAGCATCCTGAGGCCTCTCTTACCCTTTGTCACTCTGCCACACTGTGCCTGGCCTCAGTAGCTGAGCAGTTCTCTGGAACCATGGTAAAATACTCTATGATCTCATCCATTTTGCATCTTTCATGCCTCCAAAGCCATTACCTTATGGATGACACTGAAGTCTCTTGCTAGCTTGGAATAAAGCCTGGCTCCCTTGGACCACATCTGTAGAGACCTTGGTATGACCCCCAGGCTGACCTTGGTGAAAATATTTTCCTAAGTGGCTGTGTTTGAGGAAGGAGCCCTCTCAGTTTAGGCTTTCTTTCTTCAAGTGAATTTGGCTTCTCACAAGCTGAATCCTCTGATGGATGGGGCTTTGCCCTTAGCGCATCTTTCCTATTGTCCATCTTTCCTATTGTCCCGGTGCTGCTTGGGGTTTTCTCTTCAATGATGCTGATTTCTTTAGCATGAATAGTGGTTCTTTCAGCACCAGCTTGAATGCTCTCTAGTCTTGAGATTTCCTCCACTGACCATTATGGTTGAGTTCAGCATCACTCAAGTTCCCAGGACATGGGCAGAGTGCAGCCAGCTTCTTTGACAATATATAACTGTCTTTAGCCTGGTTCCTGATTGAATCCTTGTTCTCCTTGGAACCAGGGAAGCTTTAGAGCCAAGCTTCCTCTGCTGTGTCTCTCAGCATTCATATCTTGTAAGCGGCCACAGGAATGGCTCATTAATTCCTGCCTGCAGTATTCAAGGGCTTTTCTAGCCCAAAGTTCCAAAATCTTTCACATTCCTCTTGCAAACCAGTTCCAAATGCCTGTGAACCCACATGTTCAGATTTATCACAGGCAGGGCCTCACTTCTCAGTATCAAATTTCTGTGTTAGTTACTTTCACTTACTCTGACAAAATACTTGATCTGCAGTCACATATGAGGGGATTATTTCAGCTTACAGTTCAAAGTCACAGTCCATCGTGGTGGAACAGACCTGGTGGCAGGAGCTTGAGGCAGCTGGTCACATTCAGTTACCAGTGAAGAAACAGTGATAAATGTTGGCCCTCAGCTCTCTCTTCTTTTTATTTAGTCTAAGACCCAAACCCATGGCAGGCTGTTGCCCACAGTAAGGTTGTGCCCTCCCACTCCAGGCAACTTTCACAAAAATTCCCAGAGATTTGCTTGCATGATGCTTCTACATCCTGTCAAATTGACAACTAGAGCTTAAACAACTATTTGAAAAGCTTTTCATTGTGAAAAAATTTAAGTACACATAAAAACAGAATAACTTTACAACAAACTGGCAGGTGTCCATCATTAAAGCACAAAAGAGTTGTGTGTGACTGCTTTGGTTTCATTTGTTACTCTTTCTCAGTAAGTGAGCAAAACTGGATTTTCACGTAAATGCTGGGTATCGTCCCATTTGAGGATTGATTTTACTTGGAGATGAAAAGTGGTCCCATTCCTGTTCTACTGTGCCATGGGTTTGGCTTAGTGTGTGGTGTGACTCGTGCTTGTGTGCCAGGCATCAGCCTGGTTTTCCTTCTTTTGATAGCAGAGGTCACCCACAACTGTCACGTCAGAAAATTGGGGGCTTCTGCCCTGCCTATATTTTATTGGCAGTTAGCAGGTCAAAGTAACAGGCAGTGAGATGCAGGAGGGGAAAGCTTCCTATGGCGATATACCTCTAGAAGACCATGCACAGAATCGGGATAGCTTTGGAGGAAGCAAGTTCTGGGGTTAAGTCTGACATGGAAGGTGTGTCATGGAGCAGGTATGTGCTCACGGGTGAGGGCTCCTTCCTTTGGAGCATTGTTTCCTGGAGTTGATGGACTGGGGCCACCGCCAGTCTTGAAGTTCTCTTAGGTCACACTCCCAGACATTGTTTCTGAATCTGTGCATCCCGGTTCCCCTTGGAAGTTAAGTTCCTCATACCTGGAACCTGAGTTTCAGGCTCAGGGTCAGAGTCAGAACACATGCCTGTAGACATTATTCTGTTGTCATTTCCATTGGATTCTACTGAAAACAAATGTTTAGTAGAGGATGATTGACATGGGTTAAACTAAACCATTAACTTCCTCATTTGGATTTGGCTGTTTAAAGTTAAATTATTAAAATACATCATTCTCTATCAACAAGTAATCTTGCATGGAAAAGTTGCACTTAATATTTATTAGTAACTAGAGATTTCTGTATCAATCATTTATCGTAAGTATTAAATCAAATCAGACGTATCCTGTTTTGGTTTAATTTCCTTTACATATTTCTCTTGATCAAGACTTTTAGCTTAGAAAAATAAAAACCATACATGGAACTAGAGAACAGAAGGAAGGTGACTGCTTGGTTCTGCTCTGTGTACTAGCCCAGCCCCTTCATCCGTCATCACTCTGCAATCTACATTTACTTCATGGATTTAAGCTACGTGTTTGAAAACTATGTTATTGGGATAGGTCTGAAAAATGTGAGAATTTCACTTTTGGAAGACTTTCCATTTACTTTGAATAGTCTTCTACTTAATTTTACCCATTTGCTTCTCAGAAATCAAACCATCAGAATCTGCATCTTTAAAATGTTCCCTTTAGGTAGCTATAAAGAAATATTTCAAGTCTAGTTTCACGACTTACCTTTGTTTGAAAATGAAGCCACAGCATTACTAGATGATGACCATGGGCCGTAATTAACCCTTGTTACTTCCTTCCATTAGAGGACAGCCTGTCTTATTTTTTCTCCCACAGGAAAAGATGTTTTCTCTGTGATGTTAGAAGACTGAAAGATGGTGTTTCTTAAAAAAAAATAGGGGTCCTTGTGTCGAAAATCCTTGGTTTCTGTCTCATTGGCCTATCCTGTGTTGATTGAATGGCTGTGGTTATAGGTCCCTTGTTCATCTGATCAGGGAGGGGGAGGGGGAGAATTGGGGAATTTGGGATAACAACTCATGGTTTGTCCACTAAATAATGTAACTCATTATGGACAATTTATATTTAAAAAAAATAGGTGTATATTTTTTGAGTAAATGCATCCGAGATAATTTTTTTTTGTTTTTCATGAATAAATTATAACTTAGACCATTGGAGAAGTAATTTTTATGCCCTTAATACATGCCATTGTGAATTGAATTCAGACTTTAGATTTCTATATTTCTTATTTGAGTTTGCCAGGAGTTTAAAGAAGAATAACTGTTTTGAGAGAATAATTGATGTCTACAGCCATCATGCATGTAATATGTAATCAAGAAATGTTTCTTGATAGATACATTTTTACTGTAACAGGTTTATTACAGCCCATTTTGATGAACTATGTTCTTCTTTTTCCACTAGATGACATCTATCTAGGAAACAGAGTTTGGTAGTGTAAAATGGTCCTCACCAAAAAATGAATACCTTCATTATTATTTTTTCTTGGCTTTAAAAAATTATTTGCAAACAGAGAGGGGCAGACAGAGAGACAGAGAAAATAGGTGTTCCAGGGTTTCTAGCTGCTGCAAATGAACTCCAGATTCATGTGCCACTTTGTGCATGTTGCTTTATGTGGATACTGTGGAATCAAACCTGCATTATTAGGCTTTGCAGGCAAGCCCCCTCACTGCTGAGCCATCTCTCCAGCCCTCTTCTTGGCTTTTTGAGACAGTTTCCTTATGTAGCTCAGAGTGGCTTCAAAAAGATAGGTGTATATTTTTTGAAAAAATAAATTTGAGAATTTTTTTGTGTTCATGAATAAATTACAACTTGTGATAGTCCTTCCTGCCTCAGTCTCCTGAATGCTGCCATTATTAAGTGTGCACCACTATATCTGGCTATATTGTAATTTTTTTGTGAAACGTCTTTCATCAGAATGTGATTGATATTTTATTGACTCTAACAAGGTTGTGGGCATGCTTGGGCATATAGTATCTTCCTGTAATCTCCACAGAATCTTTAAGAATTATGTAAAGTTCATATGCTGTGTTTCAGTTAGCCTAACAATTGTTTTCATTTTCATCTGATACATTTCAATCTCTAGAATGGATGACATCTGCTATTTGTCCCATTCCAAAAGGTGTATTTAGGGACTTAATGTCTTTAATATAGTGTGTATGTATGTGTGTGTGTGTGTGTGTGTGTGTGTGTATGTATGTGTGTGTGTGTACACCCTAGGGCCTCTGGCCACTGCAAATGAACATTAGACATTTGTGCCACTTTTTGTTTGCCTTTCCTGGGTAGCTGGGGATTTGAATCTGGGTCATCAGGCTTTGCAAGCATGTTCCTCTAATGACTGAGTTATCTTCCAGCCCTAATTTTTATGTATGTGCTTGTGAATGTATGAATACATGTATATATTTGAGACTGGGTCTCCCTGTGTAGCTTAGGCTGGTCTCTAAAATCATTATCCTCTTGCTTCTGCCTCCTAAGTGCTGTATTGTAGGCATGTGCCACAATGCCTGCTAAGATTTGGGGACTTTGATTCTGATGACAATGTGTATTTAGGAAGGTATCTATGGACACCCAACTGGTATATTATAAAAAAAAATTACTGAGAGGTATGAGGAAGGGGGGCATGGAGTGCCCTCTGGATTTTCCAACTTCCAGGAATTTCCTTTTGCTCAACTCTTTAGCCACTCTGAGCTCTGTTGTTTTGGGTTTTTGTGCAGACCAAGGCATGATTGCTAACATTAGGGCAGGAAACCCTGTAAGGCCTGTATGAACCAAATTGTTTTGGGCTTCTTTGTATAATATTTTTTCCTCTAGAGTATGTTGGGACAGGATAGTTCTGGAATGAAGAGAGTCATATGACCTACTGTTGAACCCCAAGACAGAAAGACAGGAGAAGTCTAAAGTTTCTATGAACTGCTTCAGTGAAGAGAACTTCTAGTTTCTCTGGCCTACCTCAGGGTGGGAGTTGTTATGAATCAGGAACTTTGAATGAAAGCCAAAGCATGTGTTCGTATCACAGGACACCCCGAAGTTTTGAACCTGGGTCCATCGTAGCAAGCAGATACATAACTCAGAAAATACTGCCTCAGCACCAGAATCCCAGTTATTAATAATTAATCCAATCTGTCATCTATTGAGTGATTACATCTACACTAGAAAGCTCACTTGGATTTGCAGGTTTTGTTCATTCTCTTCATGTTCCAAAAAGCAATAGTGTTCTTGGCAAACCTGTGGCTTCACTCAGACAGCTGGTATAATTGAACTAAGCAACAATGTTGTCCCTTGCTCTGAGCCACTGTTGAGGTGTTAGTGAATATTGAATTCCCTTCTGTGCATAACTCATTTATTCCTTTGCTTTGTGCTACAATTTCTCCGTCTCTCCATGAACACCCACATGTTACCACCATTGGAAGGGACCTCAGGACTGACTGGCCCCTCTGCTCATCTAGACTTGCAGGTCTAGCAGATGCCTCCCTCAATTCGTCCCCGTTTAGAGAGCTTGTGGATACTCAGGTGTAGAGGTAGTAGGCTATTCTTACTACCAGGAGGTATATCTATATTGACTTTAAGCCCCAGTTTTACAGATGGGGTGAAAGCATGACCTACATCAGGCCCTTAGTACTAAGTTAGCTTCCCAGAAATTGGACCTAACTGTCCATCCCATGGGTAACTCTACCTTCAGGAACTTACCACAGCAAAGCTGTTCTTTCATCCCATAGGGGATCATTCGGCCACTCAAGAAGCAGAGGTTCCTCATCCTCCTTCCTTTTCCCCTTCTCCAGTGAACCAGGGGCCCCTGACACTGAATGGGCTTGTAAGGAAAATCACAGTATAGTATATCGAGTAACTGGGGACCATAGAAGAGCTCCCCCTAAAATATTATAACCATTACATTTGTTCTATGCTGGATTGTTTAGAGTTTTCAGCGAGAAAGCCAGGAGTCATATGTGGTCATTTAAATTTAAAGAATTTCCTGGGCTGGGGTATGGAGCATAGCCTGTGTTCTGGGTTTGAACTAGCACTGTGCAGTGCTGGGTAGGGGAGAGTGCTTCCTTGCTCTGTCCTTCCCACACATGCCCACTTTCATGATTATCCTGACCTCTTCCTTCTGGTGGGAGCAGTAATGGGAACCTCATGTTGCCAGTGGGACTGTGCATTAATGACTCAGGGAGGCAGTTCAGAATTCTCTCCACACAGCTACTAGGTGGTGGTGTCTGCAGCCAGCCATGGTGGCCTGTGCCAGCAGTCAGTTGTTGAGAACAGAACTACTGTGGGACACCACTTCTGTGTGTGGAATGGAATATCCTTTAAGGAAAGGACACTTGACCAGGATTTCAGATCCACTTTAGTTTAGCTGTGGAATAGTTCTTTTCTTCTGTAGAGCGTTGTTTATTATTATTTTTTTCTTTTGCTCATAATCTAATCAAAGCTGTTGTCTGTGAATATTCACTGTGTTTCTGATTCCTGGCAGTGAGGTTGATCTGCCTGTTTGGTTTGTTTTCTAAAGCAAACAGAGTCGCGTATTGTTTCACGTATGTGTTAAGTCCTTGAGCACCTTGCCTGCTCTTCCTGTGTGTTGGTTCCCTGCTTTGGAGTGCATGACAGCCATGTGACTGTCTGTGTCATCTCTGTAGTGCACAGCTTTTTCCATGGAGTGCATGTGGGGAGTGTGTTGGGGATTACTTATCCCAAGTGTGAGTCCTTCTCCCTCCAGGTAAGGTCTCGATCTATCCCAGGCTGACCTGGAATTCACTATGTAGTCTCAGAGATAGAGTTAGGATGATCGCCTTACTCTATGTGCTGGAATTAAAGGCACGCACCACCACTCCTGGTCCAAGTGTGATTTTGACATGGGTAGACTGCCCACTCTTGAGGGGAAATCTCTTGTGGCCTGTTCATATTTTGTTAAGAGTCAGGGACTTGCCTGGCAGAGAAACCAGCACCTTAGATGCCAGCTGTCCTTTATCTCCAGTACCCAGACATTGATAGGACGCCTCTTTGCCAGGGAGACTGGTAAAGCAGCTTCCAGCTATACCCTTGTGAGCCATGTGAGCAGAGTAACATGTGGTAACTGTGAGGCAAGGCTTCTCAACCCTGTGTTCTGTCTACTTTCCCTCTTCCTCTGTGGCCTCAGTGGGTGGTGACTAGTAGGATTGGTAGGATCTGGGTCCACATTGTTATGTGACTGAGGCTCTTCACTCCACACACCACACGTTCTTTGTTGTGTGTGTGTGTGTGTGTGTGTGTGTGTGATAAGAAGTGGCAAGTATTAATTATAAAAAGAGGTTTGACATCCTGGACCCATGAAAACTGCTGCTCTGTACAAAGTCTCTTCAGGTTATTTATCGAGCATTTTCACTTTGGTCATGTTAACTGTTTTATTTATCACATTGGCCTGCTGTAGATTGGATCTTGAATGTCCCCCAGAGAGCCATGTGCTAAAGGATTGGTCCCAGTTGGCTGCTGTCAGAAGGTGGAGACAACTATAAGAAGTGGAGCCTGGTAGGCACTTTGAGGTCATGGAGGCTTGTCTTTGAAGATGACTCCAGGACCGTGGCCTCTTCCTCCTCCATGTTTGTGTTCCAAGCATAGGGCAGAGGGCTTCCTCTTCTGTTGGCTCCCTCAATGATGTTCTGCCATGCCCTAAGTCCAAAATTCCTGGGACCAAACAACCATGGCCTAGAACTTCCAAAACTGTGAGCCCAAATGTCACTTTTCTCTTTTTAAGTTTATTACCTTAGGAATTTTGCTGTAGTAATGGACTAATACATGCCAAAAAAATCCCCTTTCCATCCATTGAGTTTAGCTGTGGTAGAAATCAAAAGGGGAAAAACAGTGATTACATAAGTTATTCTTTATTCTCTTTTGTTCTATCTACAGAGAAAACAGCAATGCCTAGTTGATGAAATTGGAAGCATTGTGTTAGTCAGGCACAATGTTTTTTGTGAATGGAGCCACTGGCAGGCAGCTTTAAGTAGTTATTTCTTGTTGTGGTTCTGTAGGGTTTCTGGCACTTGACTTATGTAGGCTGGGTTCCATTGGGCTCCATTGGGCTGGCTCCAAGATGTGGGTTTGTTCACATGTCTCTCTCCTGAGACTTGCAGGTGGCACATCTCCCAAAGTGATAGATGGAGAAAATTCAGGCAGAAACTGGCAATGTCTTTTAAAGCATTTTTACTTATGATCCAATAATAATGCAGTTTACAATACAGTACAACAGTACAAAAGTTGTCAGTAACCTGCTTAGGATTGTATAGACTTTAAAGTCAGGAAGATATAAAACTTAATTTTATGGTATAAACTTCAAATCAATGGAGAGAAATACCTTTTTATGGGGAAGTCAGATTCAGTTCAGTGAGATAATATCACTTTTGTTCAAGTGCATTATGTACTCAGTTTAACTCCTATCAAAACTGGGAAATTTGACAAAGTAGTTTTTGATTTGGAAGAGTGAACCTGTCAACTCTTCTCAAATTATAAGAAACTTTTACCAGATTCTTTTGCCACCTCCAGCATTTATAAAATATTATAATCCAGTGATGAACAGGGGGATTGACACAGGCTACATTAATGAATAAAATATGGAGAGCCTATTTTTAGACATGGATACATGCCAATTTAGTACTAGACAAGGTTGGTATTTCAGATTGGTAGGAAAAAGATGAATTATTCAATGAAATGTGTTGGGACACTTGCCTGATCATCTGGAAAAATAAAGTAGGCTTCCTATTATACTACTCGTGGAAAAGAAATTCTAGAGGTCAGTACTGTATACATGACAATACTACAAATAAAAATGTTTGTAAATAAATTGTCAATATAATAGTACTAGAGATAAACTACAAACATGGGTAAAATAGAGAAGGGGATATTCTTATAGACTTGCAGTGGTAGAGTGAGGGTATCTCTAAGCAGAAACCATGAAGGAAATGTTGAAAGATGTGGCCACATACAGCAGTTAAAGCTTTATTTTCTGTTTTTGTATAGTGGGAAACCATCTCCAGTTGTTTGAAAAATACACAGTATGGTGGAAACATATTTGTAAATTATATGGCCAACAGAGGGCTAATAATCCTTAAGGTTCAAAGAGCTTTTTAAAAAAGCTCTTATGACATTGTCCATTAGCTAAATGCATTAATAGAATTGTGCGGGAAACATAAAACAAGTAGTTCATAAAATAATGACTATGTGGCCAGTGACATGTGAGAATATGGGCAAAGCTGCTAGCAGTTAAAATGCAAATTAAAGCAATACGGTGTGTTCTTATATATTGACTGAAATGTCTGTTAAAAACAGGATTCTATAACTTATAATAGTGTATATAAAAATGTCATTTTCCCCTCAAACTGTAGTTAAGAATGTTTTCCCAGTCTGTTTTTGACTGATACTTTTGTAAACATATAAAAAATAAACCAGAAAACATAAATGCAAAGTACACACAATAAAATGTTATATGTGTAATATGTATATGTCCATGTATATATGTCATATGTGATATATATATATATATATATATTATGATTTACTTCTAGTACTGTGGATGATAATGAAAAAGATGGAACCAAATATTCTATAGTAAGCTAATGATTAAATAATTTCTCACGGTAAACTTAGACTGCAGAATGCTATGCAGTCATTTGAAATAGTCAAATGAGGACTTGAAAGATGGCTCAGTGCTTTTCAAGCCTAATGGCCCAGGTTCAGTTCCTCAGTACCCACTTAAAGCTAGATGCAAAAAAAATGGCACATACATTTGGAATTTGTTTGCAGTGGGAAGGCACTATGCTCCTTGCATGTAAAATAAATAAAAATATTTTTTCAAAAATAGTCAAATGAATGTATGTAACCTCTTTTAGAATTAATGTGTGTGTGTGTGTGTGTATGCCAGGGTCTCTTGCCACTGCAAACACCTGCCAGATGCTTGCACCATATTTTGCATCTGGCTTTATGTGGGTGCTGGGGAATTAAACTTGGGGCCTGCAGGCTCTGCATTCATGTGTGCTTTAGCAATGAGCCATCTTCCCAGTCCCTGTATATAACACTTTTTTTAATTGTAGAAATTAACTGTAAATGGAAGTAAAAGAACAGCTCAGCTTCAATGAGTCCCTGTTGCTAATCCTGTCCCTGTATCTTGACATCTGTACAAAAGATGATCATGGCCATTTCATTTAATGTCAAGAAGAGGGACAGGTAATGGAAGAGGACTTATGTACTCATTCAGCAATCATGCCTCATTTATCCAGGATCTAGGACTTCATGAGGAAATTTAAAGAGTTCAAAAATCAGTCTTAAACAATTCAGTTTTGGTACATAGTTACTGATAATTACATATGAGGGAAAAGGGTCATGTTACAGCTTTAGATAGTATGGACAAGAGGGAATACAGTCCTTGAGTCAAGGCCCTTTGTGGTTGAGGTAGAACCTTGTATCATCTGTAAGAAACCTCCCCTAGCTTCTGGGGCAAACATCCCAAGGCAGAAGAATCAGGAGGCCAGGGCAGAGCAGTGAGCTGACCTGGCAAAAGTGGGGAGGCCGACAAACCATGGAGGAATCTTACAGGCCATGGGGAATACTTTCAGCTCCTACTGCAAGTGTAATGGATAGCCATCAGATAGATTTAGAACAAGAATGGTTATGAAGTGGCTTGTATTTAAGATGACTCTCCTTGGCTGCTAAGTTCAGAACAGAGCATAAGGGGCCAAGCCAAGATGACTGAGAAGCTGATAGCTATTGTTACAACTGGGAACTTGTGTAAGGGTGGGAGGGTAGTGATGGTTTGATGGAATCAGGCATTCAGTCTGTTTGAAAGGTAGAGCTCATAGGATTTGCTCCTGAATTCATGGAGGGTGGGAAAGGGAGAGGTGGAGAGGAGGAGTTCAAGGACTGTGGCCTTGGTATCTGGTGGATGAAGGTGCTGCTCTAGAATATGGGGAAGTCTACATTTCTAAGTGGTTTGAAGGAGGGATACCCACAAGTTGGTGTTGGCTCTGTAAGATATGAAATTCCTGTTAAATGTTCAAATGAAGATGTTGTCTGTGGTCTCTGGGTGTTTCAAGGTTCTTGCTGCCTTATTGAGAGAATGGGAGATGACACAGAAACTAAGGCTGCGAGAAACTTTATTAAGAGCCAAGCGATAGTACACTGCCAAGACGGGCCACCTGACTGCAGGAGTACCCAAGGGGCCCAGTTTTTGCCTGGGACTTCTTTTAAAGGAGTCACTTGAGAAGGAGGGGCAAGTTGCTGGGAGTGTAGTTTGGGTGGTGCTCTGGTTTGACTGACAGGTTTAGGTTATGTTTAGGTTATTTAATCTTTACTGCTCATGTCTTTTCCCATAATGCATCTGTTTTAATCATACATATGTCCAGTTATGCATAGGCATAAGATAGTAAATAAGGTTTTCCCCTAAAAGTTCACTTAGAGGACGGTTAGTTTTATTGGACGTAGATGAAAACCTATCCAGGCTGGATGGCCCCTGTTATTCTAATCCTGGGATTATCTGAGAACACATTTGAATCCAAATTGATCACAAATAATGGTTGCTCATGAGGAGATCCCTATTTCATTGTTTAAAGTAGACCGTCCCAGGTTGCCAGTGCATTGCTGAAAAATTGCTGAAGTGCATTGCAAGAAAAAGGAGTGTGCTTATGGCCCAGGCCAAGCACTGTTCCTGAATTATTTCCCTCTGCTTGCCTGTCTCAGAGACAGATGTAACCTGTAGGTGGTTGGACATGGGAGTCCAGAATTCAGAGGGAAGTCTTGGCTAAAGATGTATAAATGTGGGAGTTGTAAGTCTTTGTGAGGTCAAGAAAAAGTCAACACTGACAGGAATCCATGATGTTTATAAGAACACTCTTAGTGGGCTGTAGAGTAAGGAGAATATTAAATTATTAGCAATAGGGAGAAGAGAAAACTGAAGAGTAGAAAGAAAACCAAGGACATACGTTGTCATAGAAGGCACTTGACAACTGTTCCCAGAAGAGAGAGTGATAAGTCCAAGAAGCTGAGAACCAAATCTTGGCCAAATGGCTTGCTGCTACAAAGGTGGCTTGCATTTTTTATTGATGTGAATTGCAAAATGTTGGGGCTGCTACTGCTCCTACTGTTATTTTAAAGATCCAAAAAGAACAGTGTCTTCTTATTTTGTTGTCAGGAATGACAAACATATACCCTACCATTAAAATCACATCTAGCAGCCAAAAAAGGACGAAAAAAAGAGAAAATTACCAAGAGGCAATTTTTCATTTCCTGTGTAATAGTTTAATTATACAGCAGGTGGATGCACATGTGGCTATCCAGACAATGTGGCATTTGTGGGGCAAAGGCTGACTGAGCAAGTGTAAAGGCAGAGAAGAGGAAGGGAGAGGGAGATGGAAGAGAGAGGGAGAAAGTCAGGAAAAGGAGAGGAGTAGGAAAGAGAGAAGAAAAGGGTACTTTTTGTAGTTGTTTAGGAAAAAACCAAGTGCTTGGTAAACTTGATGGAGTCCAAAAGATATACAATGCCTAAAAAACCCTGAACAAAACACTAATAAAAATCTAGCTAGCTACACTTAACTGCCTTTCAAACATCTTTCCCCTGAAGAGATTGAAAATGTATAGACACAGTTTCCCTAACACTTAAACCCCTGTGCCATGTGCTCCTGCAGGGAAAAGTGTTTATTGGAGTCTCTGGGACTCAAGCCACGAATGTCTGTCAAATGGTGGTGCTTTAAGAATGTGGTTGTGGATGAGTTTCTCCTTTGGCCACATGGATTATTAAAAAAAATAAACTGAGGCTGGAGATATTGCTCAGCTGTTAAGGTACTTGCCTGCAAAGCCTACAACCCAGGTTCAATTCCCCAGTACCCACAGAAAGCCAGATACACAAAGTGGCACATGCATCTGGAATTCTTTTGCAGTGGCGGAAGGGCCTGAAGCACCCATTCTCTCTGTCTCTACCTCTTTGTGCTTGCAAATGAATAAATAAATAAAAATATATTTTTTAAAAAGCTGTAACACTCCTGGTCTTTTCTTTAGAAATTATTAATAAAGGAAACTTTTAAAAACGGGCTTTTAACAGATTCCCTGTTTAGAAAGGGAAATCTTTCTACCTTTACTGGTAGAGAATTTATATGGAGTCTTACTAAACAAATTTGGGAAATAAAAAGTTTGTTTTTATTTTTCTGGGCAGTGGGGTAAAATGATTGGTTTTGACTTAGCAAAATTTGCCCCTCCCCCTTATACTCAAGATGCACATATTCTACTCCTTATCCTATCAGGAATGCTGGGCTCCTAAAGAATAGGGGGACAGGCAAAACAAGTTCCAGTGCAGGACTCATATGGTGAGGTAAAGATGTGCCAGGCCCAGAAGGAGTAAGTGAGTGAATGCATCCTCACATTGCCTCTTTGTTCTGGCCAGGGCTAGAATGCAGTCATTGTCTTAATGAAGTCAGGGAGATTCCAGTTATGAGTCTGAAAAATCTTAATCTTCTGGATATTGTCATCTGGATTTGAGTTGTCCCTAAGCAGCAGTGTGAGAGTGTGCATGGGCTGCTAAGCCACATTTGGCCTCTGAATTGGAATTGGATGGGGGTGGAGGCGAGTTAAACTTTCTTATAGATCTTATGTTCTCTGAATCCAGGGTTGAGATTTCAACAGAGAACATTTCCAGCTTCTCTGTGACAAGTAAGTGGACATTTTAGGTCAGCACTCTGCTTTTTGCTATAGATTAATTTGTATGACACTTTGAAATGGAATAGACAGTGAACGCACTGTTCAAAGTTGACATAAAGCCTTATAACCATATTTGGAATTGAAGTCTTCAAAAGAAGCCCATGTAATAAAAATAATAATAGAGGAACATATGCAAAATTTCGTTGTATTTGAAATGACATTTATACTGGTTAGTATCTGCTGCCACAAAACCTGCATTTTTAAATGGGTTTGGAGGCTTGGGAGGTGGTTCAGTGGAAAAAGCACTTGTGTAAAAACTCCAGAAGCCAGACACTGAAGCCAGCGGCCTGTTATTCCAGAGTGCCTACTGTGAGAAGGGAGGTGGAGACAAGAGACTCTCCTGGGAGATGACCAACATGGAGAGACCCCACCTCAAACACCCAATTTGTCCTCTGTCTTCACACACACACACACACACACACACACACACACACACACACACACACACACACGTGTGTTGGCATTTGAAGTACCACATATTTTTTTCATCAATAAATAATTTTAGACACAGTGATGGTCCTTGAATTATCCTAAAACACCCCTCCCTCCACCAGTGATGAAGTAATACAGGTATGTAACAGAAACTTTGGGGGAAAATTAACGTAATCTAAACTTCCACAACCCATAGATTGGCACTTTTGATATTTTACTGTCATTTTTTTCTCTAGTCTTTTATCAGTTTGTGTATCTCCCTGTATTCAATAAGCAATCATTCAGTTTGTTTTTCAGAATATTCCCAAGGCAAGCTTCTAGGAATGCTAAGAGTACATTTTAGGAGAAAACCAGAAAAAGTTTCCATGTTTGGGAAATGCCAGACTGAACAAGGCCCTGCCACAGATGTCCTCCTTAAAGCCAGCCCTCCTCAGTGCTTCGGGACCCTCTGCCTGTGGAGGCCTGGCCTGTTGGGCATGGCCTCTGAAGTACTGGAGACAGAGCAGCTCTGGCAGTGCACCCACTATTGTGTGGGTCTGTTCTTTGGAGGGCAATGTGCCATTTATTTTCATTGATTGTTTTTTTGTTGAGACCTCCCACTTTTTAAACTTATGATCTCTGCCTAAAATATTATGAATATTTTCTGCTTTAAAAATTATTATTAGAGCAATTTTTAGAAAACTGCATTCTGTCATTGCTCTTTTATAATTACTCAATTTATAAAATTTTCATACAGCTGGGACCTAACTCAAGTGACAGATCATTTATTTCCATCTTCTAGAACAATTTTGAAAAGTTCCAAGGTGTGAAATGGTTACCCAGTTCACTGCCACATTCCGCCCAACCTTCCCAGAAACCCCGCTGCTTCAGTGCATGGGACTCCCAAAGCTGTTGCTAATGTGCACGATTTGGAAATGCCTGGCCTATACTAGGCTCTTAAGGTGCAAATGGAAACTTTTCTCCAATTGGCGAGCAGCTCATTCATGAATGTTTTGCTCTTTGTAATAGAGGAATACCCTATTGGAAAGAATGATCTTTTTCAGCTACTTATAGAACGTAGAGATTTTTTTCTTCTATACAGAAATTACTAATTTGGAATTAATTGCCTCTTAAAAATATTTTCCAACTATGAAATAAATAAATGATGTTCATTTAGTACCCTTAAGTCCATTGGTGAGAAGTATTACTGTCACCTTTCTCTCAAGGTTGGTTATCAAAAGGAAATTTTGTTTCTTTGAGATAACAGAGTCTGGTTATATATATATTCAAGGTTGGCCTAGAACTTGGGGAGATGGAGAAAGGGAACATATAGAGAGAGGGAGAGAGAAAAGAGAAAAAGGGTACATGCATGAGAGAGACAAAGAGAGAGAAGAGGGGGAAAAAGAGGGAAATGGATGCACCTAACAAATCCTTTAAATGTTATTTTTATTTTTTTAATTTTAAGACAGGGCCTTGTCATGCTGCCAGGCTGGCCTTGAAATTTCTATGTAGCCAGACAGGCCTCTTAACTTGACATCCTCCTGCCTCAGCTTCTTGAATAGCTGGGATTACAGGTCTGTATCACCAGATTGTACTGCAAACGAACATTTGACTCATATTTACATCAGAGTAAAAATGGATCCTTATTTTGGATATTCCTTCTGCCTACTCTTTATTTCTAGGTAAGCACTCTACCACTGACCTGTATTTCTGTCATCAGGGTTTATTGTCTGGCTGACAGTGTTAAAGATCCCAGGAAAAAGCCTTAAGCAATCCATTTCACACCAAAGGGTTTAGGTTAGGTTTTGGAGAGTGCTGAAGCAAACACCTTCCCATAGTGTGTGCATCTGCCTATGTCTTGGGGATAGGCAGCATCTTTTGCTTTAAAGATGAGTTGAACAGTATAATGTGTACTTTTGGCCTGGGGATTCCTTATTGAGAGTATGCAAATTTCCAAGAGGAAAACTGATTTCGAATGCAAAAGCTCTCACTATAATTATCACAATTTCCTCCTCCTTCTCCTCTCTCTTTGGCTTTTAAATTCAGCTTCTCAATGTGTTAAATATAAGGTTTCCCCCATTCAGTCCTTACTGAACATATTGATTGCTTGATAAACCTCCTGCCAGCTCCCAACAGAAGCAGCGATGAGATATTGTAACATTTCAATCCCATCCTTGAGGGGGACAGGGAATTTTGGTCTTCTGTGATTTGATACCAGTTTCTAGAAGCTTCGAGCTGTCATCCCTGTGCTCATACCTCCAGGAAAATTTAATAGGCTTATTTAAGTAAAAGAAATTTGGTAAGCAAGTTACTTTCTTTTTTTTCCTCCCTGAATGCTGAGCTTATACAGTTTAAATTGCAGTAAAAATTAAAAGGTCTGAACTGTTTCAGAGTAAGACTTCTTTGCTGTGTTAGCTCATGGGCACCTCCCAGCACATTTCCTTGGGCAGCAACACAAACCACTGGCAGATCGAGAACATTCTTTGAGGACCTTCCTGGCAGTGGGGAGAGGGAACTTAGCATTCTGATTGTGCCCTGCTGCTGGTGGTTTTCCCTGTTAAATATCAGCATTTCATTTTTATTTTTCCTCTCTGTGTTATAGGTGGGAATATCCAAATAAGTGGGTTTTGTTTTTTGTTTGTTCCTTTGTTTGTGTTCTATAAAATATAGGACACTGGTGCAGTGGAGGGGAAAATCACATCTTATTAGAGCTCTTTTCATTATCTTGTGGACTTTTGGTTCTCTGATAATCCAAATTGCTAAAATGCTTAATTTTATTTATTTATTTTTTTAATAAATCAAATTGCTAAATAATTGAACACACCAAATTTCTAAACCAATACAAAACATAATTAAACTCTGATCGTGATTCTGGACAGTGTTCACTGCCCCCCAGGTCATCACCAATACTGATTTAATTTGATGTTCCAGTCATTTGGTGTCTTTGCTAATTGTCAGACACATGACACAGGCAGGTGTGTCCGTGCTTTGGATGATGCCTCATGTAGCAGGGTTGAAATTCCTAACCAAATCACACTGTGATTCTTTTGTTCAAAATGTGATGTCCATCCCAAAGGGACTTAACTTCTTTAGAGCCTCAGATTCTTAATGAGCTAATCTGAATCTAATGGAGGATCATGTTATGGTATTTATATGGGGGCTATAGAAATGGCCCAGTCTGGGGCTGAGGTGGTGTGGACATGGAGAATGTCAGGAAGGCTAATGAGAGTCTGAGCTCATTGCATTAAGAAGTGTTAAATACTAACACAGGGTCCTATTGCATGCCCCCTCCTTTGCCTCTCTCCTATTTAATATTCAGTGAGGGGATAAGTAATGACTGTAAGGCAGGTGTTATCAGAGGAAGAATGTCAAGTTGGTTTGTGTATCCGGGAGAAAAGCCTCTCAGGGCACTGGCTGTCTCTTCCTCAACCCTTGCCTTCAGGGCGATTTTCTGAAATTCTCTGTGGCGCAAAGGACAATGTAGCACTGCTTCCTACGATGTCCCAGTGCACTGACATTTTCTCCAGTTCCAAGTGTTCTGCTATGACTGGACACTTCTCGACTCAGGTCTTGGTCATTGGCCCGTGCATCTTTCTGCTCCCTGGAGAAGGTGAGTTGGACAAAAGCTGCTCATGTTTAGTTGCAAAGCCACCTATGACCAGTGTAGCTGGTCTCCTCCTCCCATCCCTGTTCCTCTTCTGTGCCGAGGTAATAGTTTTGCAGATGGTACCCACTGAGGCTCAGGTTTGGCTTAAACAAAGGTTAATGACTGTATCTTACATAATTTTTTCCTCTCCAATTACTTCCTCATTTTCAGAAGTGAACTTTGTTCTAAAAGTAGGTTCCTTCATTGAGAACAGGGAGTTTATAGATTACTTTAAAATTTCCTTTTTTTTCTAATCATTTTGTAAATCCCCAAGTAATATATTAAAATCAGAACAATCCCGATAGTTCTCATGGAAGCTGAAGAAGAAATTTTTATTTTGGTAAATGAGGCTTTACATCTTATTTAATAATGAAGGTGCCTCCATGCTGTCATGCTCTATGAATAAGAAAATATTTAAAAACTTCCCATAGTATAATTAAAATGTAAATCGGGAATAATGAATATGAACCCATTCGTTTAATTTGAATTATTGATGAGCTTTCCTCCTAGGGAATACTTGTGTGTGACAAGTTGCTGTTTAGCATTAATAAATTATATTTCTAAACCATGATTCTGAGGGTTGACATTTGGTCATTTTCAGACTGTTAATATGCTTACTTTATCAAATATTTAATGCTTCTTTTAAAGTGCAGTAGGAGTTTGGAAAATAGAAAAAAAACATTCAAAATTTTACTATTCTAACATAACCAACAGCATTGTGTGGTGCATTTCCAATTCTCCATATAGACCATACATATTTATAGTTAAGATACACATTTCATTACTTATAATTATTAAATTAGCATTTCTCATGTTGTGCTTCAGATGGAAATGTATGTGTGTTTGTGCCTGTGTCTTTATATCTTTTATGAAATAAACTTTAAAGCTACAAATATATTAGTGCCAAATTTAGTTTCTTCTCTCCATTTCTCGTTCCTCAGAGGAAGCCCTTCTCAGGGTTCCATTTTTCATTTCTGTTTCTGTTTCTGTGTCCTTGCACTCTCTAAAGGTCCATTATAGCTACTCTAAGGTCACATGTCTATGTACATAGACAGACATATGCAGTGCAGTGTACGTATCTCTGCATGTGTATGTATGCTCACAGAGTATTGTGTATTCTCAAAATTCATGTACCCGGGATGGTTTTGGCTACTCAGTTCTGTTTCTTTGGTACCATTAGATAGAGACCCAGGACATAGAATTGGTGTGAGCCTCTGCCTGTGGGGTCTGGGAGCCTCAGTTCATTACCAGGTGTCAGTCTTTGAACACAGTTTTATCGAAACACTCAGTGTTGAGTAGGTTGATGTCTCAGTATCTTTATTCTTCAAATGAATTATAAAACAACCACTTGCCAAATTCGATGAAAAAATATCTCGATGGAAATTTGACTTGAGTTTTATAATACTTATAGATTAAATGGAGAAGGGTCTCTATCTTTAGTACAGTGCATCTATCCACCATATCCATCACCCATGGATATGCTGGCTCTAACGTTACCTTCATTTAGGTTGTCTTTAATTGTTTATTTTTCTATAACATCTTACCTGCTTTCTACATATTTATGCATATCTTAATGTTTCATTGTTGGGGATGTGATTTTTTTTTTTATAAACTACATTTCTATTGGCTGTAGTTGGAGCTGGTTTTTTTTTCAAGGTAACGTCTTGCTCTAGCCTAGGTTGACCTGGAATTCAATATGTAGTTTCAGGGTGACCTTGAGCTCATGGTGATCCTCTTACCTCTGCCTCCCAACTGCTAGGATTATAGGTGTGCACCACCACACCTGGCTGGTGCTGATTGTGAACATCACATCTTTTTCTGAAGCCTTCTGAACTCTCCTATTAGCTCCTATGGCGTGTCTCCTTATTTTCCTGGACTTCTGCATAGAGGAATATATTATTTATGGCCACCAGGTTTTTGTTGTTGCAACTAAATGGCTGTGTAATATTTCAGCCATTGTTCACTCTCTGCTGATCACATGGACTTGATCAGAATACATTTTCGTAATCAGTGAAATGGGGTGAAATATTTTGATAGCTCAGGCCCTGTTCCGTGACACTGCTTTGTAGAAAGTATGGGTTCCTTTTACAGATCCTCTAATATATATGAATGAGAGGATCACTACTTCTACCATACTGGCTCTGAATTCTGGAAATCTTGCCTGAAATACTGTGGGAACCTCCTGACATTTCCTGTGTCTGCTGTTTTCCCTGTGTAACCAATCCTCCACATGGCCGACTGAGTGAACTTCCCACATTCAGAGCAGGTCGAATGACTCCCCTGGCCATAGTCCCATAATGAATTTCATCTAGATGTAACAAATAGCCAAAATTTCTTGCCAGGACTTAGGGATTCCATTCATTTTCTGCCTTCTAATCCCCTTCATTTATTCTACAACTTGCCCATGAAGTTCCTACCTCATAGCCTTTGCACTTGCAGTATCCTTGGCCTAGAACGTGCTGCAGATTCTTACAACTGCTGTCTCCTGGCACATAGCTTGTTTTTTTCCTCCACAGAAGTAACTTCAATGGCTACCTTGTCTAAAATGTCCATTTTTGGTTTCTCTTTTTTTTCACCCATTTTGTTTTCACTACATAATTTTCATTATCTGAAACTATTTATTATTGTTACACAAATACATTATTATACTGCAAATGATACATTATTATTATACAAATTATGCATTACACAATATTATTCTTTCTTTGTTTACTGTCTTCCACTAGAATGTTAAGGAACTCGAAAAAGGATTTGTTTAAAGTCTTATCATGAACTAATTTTTAAAAGCACATTTTACTTTACTTTTAAAAAAGCAAAATGATATAGGATAAATTAATCTTTTTATTTGTTTGTTTGTTTTGTTTTTTGAGGTAGGGTCTCACTTTAACCCAGGCTGACCTGGATGGAATTCACTATGTAGTCTCAGGGCGGCCTCAAACTCACAGCGATCCTCCTTACTTTTGCCTCCTGAGTGCTGGGATTCAAGGCATGTGTCATCACGCCCAGCCAAATTAATCTTTTTCATAAAGTATATTTAAAATGCTATTTCTGCTTGTAATCATGAAACATTTTATATCCCTTTTTCTCAGATTGTCTTCAAAGCATGTGGTGTATGGCAAGCAGGTAAGGTAACTTGCAGGTTGTGTTTGTGAAGCAGCTAGTGTATCTGGCTCAGTGTTCCCCAGTCTAAAGTTTAGTAATACCTAAAACTTAGGTTCAGACTAAAAGTTGCAGTTGTGACCATGCCGGTCACATTTTTTATGAAACAGGTATGGATGGGAGCACACATTTGCTTCCTAGCACCCTTTTACTGTTTCTCTATTTTTGAATTATTTTTAGTATTTTATTTATTTTCAAGCAGAAAAAGGGTGGGTGTGTGCCCAGGGCTTCTTTTGTGCATCTGGCTTTATGTGGGTACTGGGGAAACAAACCTGGGCTGCCAGGCTTTGCAAGCAAGTGCCTTTAACTGCTGAGCCATCTGACTAGCCCTGTGTTAGAATTTTAACATCCAAACTGTCTTCCCAGCATGATTCTTAAAATTTTCTGCTGTATTTTATGTGCATTGAGATTCTAAATGACATTCAGTGTGGTCTTTCCTTTGTGGTCAACTTACAGTTGGCAAGTTCCCATAGGACAAAAATCATTACTGGTGCTTTAAGAGTATTTCTTATCTGTCACATTTGGGAAATGAATGTTTCATAAAGGTCAAAAGAAACTTGTGCCCCCAATTATGATGATAACTTGGCTATTCCAAATAGTTTAGTGGCTTGGAGGCTGTCTTGGTTTCCTTCACAGTGGAGAAAGCGAGAGACAAAAGTAAGAAGCACCTAGCCTTCCACGGCAGTCATCATCCTGCAGCTTCAAGAAGGATGGGAAGAATTCATCAACATTCACCACTGTGCATTTGCTGTGATTTGGAACAATTTAAATTATGTAAGCCCATAAGTTCATCAGTTCACCTTTATTAATTTGTCAAGGTTAATGTCTGCCTAATGAGTTGAAGATAATTCAAGATTCCCTGGCACCCATCTGCTAGTGTTTACTCAGGGTAGTAAGTTTGATAACTCATTTTGTCATCTTTCCTAAGGAGATTTCATTGTCACTGAAGCAGTTTTTAAAACACAAGCTGTATTGCTGCCTAAGGTGATGGGAGATCATGGGATGATGTGCCTCTGAGAACTCACACCTCCTTCACAGGCACCATCACTGGCCAGCATGGGTGAGGCCAGCTGCATAGGCAGACAAGGCACCTGCCAACTCCCTCTTCCAGCTGGATTCTGTGCTAATTATCCAGCCCGTCCCAGCAGCAGAGCTGTGGGCACTGCCCTCAGGATCCTCTTTTTTCATTTTAGTCTTCATTTCGGGAGGGAGCACGCTGACTGAAGGCGTGCTTCCCTGAGCACTTATTGTGCACAACCTTCCCTGATGAGGCTGACACCCAGGTCCCAGGAAAAGGCAGGTGTGGGAGGAGGTAGGTCTCCCTGGGGATACTGCCTTCAGACTCCCACTTTGTCTGCCCCCCCCACATGCTTCTTTTCTAAACTCTTCTCAGCCACACGGCCAACTCCCTTTGTTTCCCAGGTCAGTAGCAAGCAATGACCACATGCACACCATTCCAGTTCCAGGGTGTCTTTCGCCTCCTCTGGGCTCTGTCTCTAGGGTATATGAATTCCTATGAGCATAGTTTTCTTGCTTCCTAAAGTGTTTCCTCATATCTTCTTTTCTTCCCTTCCAAGCTCATTGTTATTTGCTCATCTTCTAGGGACCAATCTCTTAACCTACCTGTCTCCTCCTCTCTCTCCCTCCCTCCCTCCCTCCAGGCTCAGATCCTGTGTGTTTCCCCTCTGTTTCCTATTTCTTGCTCTGATTGTTTTTTGTTAGTTCCATGACTATTTCATCTGAGCTTCTGTTTATTTTCTCTTTATGTTAACCATGCCTGCTTATTCTCCAGGCCTGAACCAGCCTTTGTCTGGTCTAAGTGTAAGAACACACTGTTGTAAAGGGTGCTACTAGAATATTCTGGAATCCTTTAGGAAGGAATGCTTTGTTTGCCTTGAAAGGCAAAGGTGAACCCTCAGTAGAATCAGTATGTTAAGGCAGAGTTTTGAATGCAATGTATCATCTTGCAAATGCCATGTTGTAATCATGGACATTATCTTTTTCAATTACTTATATAAAGGTTATCATAGTTAATACTTATTCTTGATACCAGAGTTATGTCTTTTGAGTCTCAAACTTGAGAATATTAAGTACAAAATATTAGTTTATGATCAATAGTACATCTCTCAATTCATTTTCCCCCGTTCTTTATACAGAAAAAAGTTAATTTCAGTATTTCCTTTTGGTTGGTGTTTGCATTTGAAGAAAAAAATAAAGCATAAATCATGTTCTTTGATTTCCCAGATTGTGGCTAGACCCATAGTTTAACACTTCTTATTTTCTGATGATTTTTAATATTTGCCTATGAGAACAATGTTGAAGGAACATTATTGTATTTATTTTATCTTCTTTTGTAAAAAATGCCACTTATAGCCAACTTTTAAAATTAAGGACAATGTAATTGTTATTTCTTTAGCCCAACTAAACAAATCAACATAACTGATGCCGTCTGCACAATTTTGGATCTCTGTCAATTTTTAAGTGAAATTGGGATGACAATGGGCGTGCAAGTTTCTATAACTTTGTGTTTATAATATTTAGTTAAAATGGCTGAGAGTTGCACAATTTTAAATTATGAAGATTGCAATTGATTTAAATGCACTCTGTTACTGGCCATTTAGATGTCTTCATTGTATTGCTTTAAAATCACTTCTGCTTTAATGAAGATATATTGAAATTGTCATATCAGAGTGTTGTTTCACAAAAAACGTAGATTAATGATATGTATACCCTTGTCAATATGTAATATGGAAGACATTGGGAATGGGGAAATTGGTTTTGTTTGATGCAAGCATTTAACAATCAAATATACCTAAGGGAAACATAAGTTCTGGTTGCCTTCATGTTGGTTCACATATGGAGATGGCAGCATTTCCACACCATTGGTTCTGATACTTTGCTCTTGAGACCACGTGTTGCAACGAGCTGTCAATTACTGTGCATCTAGGTGTAGTTAAGGGGACCACTGGACTTGCATTTACAAGCCATCATTTATCAAAGTTGCATTATGTATGTGCTTCCTACCTGTGTCGATGATGCAGTATTTAGTCTCTGAAATATTTCAGTGCTTGTTAAAAAATAAGAAAATGTGGGCTAGGAAGATGACTCAGCAGGTAAGGTGTTTGCTTGCAAAACCTGATGGCCTGGGTTCAATTCCCCAACCTCCCCAATATACAAATAAATAAACAAGGGAGCTGCAATGTACCAATAATGTTTATTTTTAATTTCTGTGTATCACTAGATGATGGACAGTGTTTGCTTTTAAAGTACTTTCCTGCTGCAACTTATTATATGACATAATAACATTTCATATTTTTATTTATTTGCAAAAGAGAATGAGTAAATGGGTGTGCCAGGATCTCTTGCCACTGTAAAGGAATTCCACACACATACACCACTTGATACATCTGGTACTGGGGAGTTGAACCCACACTGGAAGGCTTTGCAAGCAAGTGCTTTTAACCACTGAATCATCTCTCCAGCCCAACATTATATGTTTTTATGTTGAAGATTCTTGGTTTGAATGTGGCCATTCTGAATAATCAGTCTAAGCAACTCCTGGAATTATTTACTTATTTATTTATTATTATTATTAGTAGCAGTAGTAGTAACACATAGTCTTCTTAAATCTTATTACTTTGTTTTTAATTTTTAAAACAAATCTTTCCTTGCTTATGTTGCTTTTCTTTTTAATATTTATTATTTGCAAGCGAGAAGGGGAAAGAGAAAGAGAGAGAGAGAGAGAGAGAGAGAGAGAGAGAGAGAGAGAGAGAGAGAAATAGATGGGGGCGGATCTCCAGCCACTGCAAATGAACTACAGATGCATGGCCACATTGTGCATCTAGCTTTGCACAGTACTGGGAAATTGAACCCTGGTTGTTAGCTCTTCAAGCAAGCACCTAAACCACTGAGCCATCTCTCCAGCCATATTTTTATTTTTTAAAGAAAGGTTTAAAAATATTTATTTGCAAGAAGAGAGAGACACAGAGAGAGAGAGAGAGAGAGACAGACAGACAGACAGACAGACAGACAGACAGAGACAGAGACAGAGCACGCCAGGGCCTCCAACTGCTGCAAACAGACTCCAGACGCATGCATCATTTTGTGCATCTGGCTTTACGTGGGCACTGGGTAATCAAATTTGGGTCATTAGGCTTTGTAAGCAGTTGCCTTAATTGCTGAGCCATCTCTCTAGTCCTACTTCTTTTATTTTTAAGCACAAAAATAGTTCCTGTTTGTTTGCTGGAATTAAATCCAGATGAACAAAAGTAAAAAAGATTTTGTTTAATTCCACCCTCTCTTTCCACCTCACATTCCTCCCTGAAGTGGTCATCAGTCACTCTCCGGTGTGTCTCCAAACCTTTCAACTAGACTTTAAGTAGGTAAAGGTTAATATCCAAATGGTAGATTTTTCTGTTTTATTTAGTCTCCAATAATATACAGAAAGGTTTATGGCAGGAGTCCACAGATCTACAGTGATTACAGTTTTCCACATTGATTGTATCTTTTATAAATGGGAGTTGGCAATTTTTTTGTACAAGTCAGAAAATAAGTATTATTTTTGACCTTGTAGGTGATACTGTTTCATTTGGTTATTCAGTGTTTTAGCCCAGAGCAGCCATAAACAGTACTTAAATGAATGGGTGTGGCCATGTCTTAACATCTGCATTTAAGCAGAAGATTTGAATTTCATATTATTATGTGTCATGAAATGTTATTCTTCCTTGGATATTTATTTCCCCAGCCAGTTAAATGTGTAAAATTCCATCGTTGCTCATGGGCTCTACAAAGGAATGATGGGCCGAACTGTTGAGCTATAGTTTTCCTACCTCTAGTGCAGAGTATAAAAACCATTTTCCAAATTAAATCATAGATTTTAAGTGACATGAAGACTCCTGACACACAAGTGTCGTGGTGGGATTGGAGAATGAGACATATCAGCAAAGAGAACCCGTCTTTTATGCGTTACGGGATAATCACTTGGAACTTTGCAGATTGTGAACGGAAGATGTTTGAGAGCAAAGCAGAGAAAGAATGTGCAGCTGGAGCCTCAGAATGTGTCCTGGTGTTGCAATCCAGTGGCTCTCTTGGTCGTTCCCCAGGGAGACTGCTCCTGATCTGACCTTCTGCTTCATGTAACGATTGTTTGCAGGTGTATCTTACATGGATTTTGCTTGCTTATTGACAAGTGTTGTCATCATAATTGGTGGTTTTATAGTTCCTCAATTGGATTTTGGAAAGTTTATTGGTTATATAGTGTTTTCATATTACTTGGAACATAATGAGGATACATTGACCATTGCCCAGGAAACATTGCATTTGAAGTGTTTTGGAATGGATGAATTATGAGGTCCAAGGTTAAGGAATGATAATGGTGCTAAGGCCGCGGCTCGCTGACTTCAAGGGGTGTCTGACTGCCTGGTGCTCGTGGCCCCCCAGCTGTGTCTCCTGATGGCTGGTCTGCTTTTAGACCAGTGAGAACACTGGTCAAGTTCT
>PVHP010005085.1:0-51513 GCA_004024765.1 Zapus hudsonius
ACTTGTGTGTGTGTGTGTGTGTGTGTGTGTGTGTGTGTGTGTGTGTGTGTGTGTGTGTGATGGCTGGGAAATTGAATCTGGGCTGACAGTCTTTGTAAGCAAACACCATTAACCACAGAGCCATGCTTCCAGCCCATAATTCCAATTTATTTTTATTTATTTATTATTTTTTCTTTCTTTCTTTACAAAGAGAAAGAGAGAAAGAGAGAGAGAGAGAGAATGGATACTCCAGGGACTATTGCCACTGCAAACAAACTTTAGACACGGGCCACTTTGTGCATCTGGCTTTATGTGAGTATTGGGGAATTGAACTCAGACCATCAGGTTTTGCAAGCAAGCACCTTTAACTGCTGAGCTCTCTCCCCAGCCCCCCTATTCCAATTTCTCATATTAAATTGAATTTATGATCTGAACTCAGCTTCTCTCTATTTTTTATTCTCCCACCAATGCTCTTGGGAAGACACAGAGCCCTCCCATTTCCCTAGGGAACCATTGGCATGAATCAAGTTTTACTAACATCTGAGAGACATAGCATAGACTATCCCAGGAAATAACTTTAATTTGTTTTATATATCACTGTTGTAAAATGCAAACATCCTTTCTCTGCCCAGGGAATTTCTTACTAGCTAGAATTCCCAAGGCCAAAGCTTGCCACGTTCTCTGGTTTCCATTTTCCCCTGACCTGCCTCAGTTTCCCTCTTGAGCTAGCAGCTCAGTTTTCCAATAAACTTACACTTTGTACAGAGAAATGTCCCTGTCTTATACACATGTCATCTCCAATATGCTTTCAGTCTGTGTTTGTGTCTCCAGATACTACTGGCAAATTCTGAAATGTAAGGGTTGCTTGTATCCAGCCTTCATCAACACAAAGAACCAACAAAAGTATTGAAACTCGGTTTTTTATTCTCATATATTAAATTCTTAAGTAAGAATCCTTCTCTGCTAGCAAGCAGAAGAAAAACAGATCTTCTCCTACTATACAATGTAAACCCCCAGAGGTCATGAATCACATGTGTATAAACACACACACACACACACACACACACACACACACACACACACACACACACACACACACACACTGTAGTCACTTCAGTGTTTGGTCAGGTTGTGTACATGACTTCTGAATCTACAGTCAATTGGTTCATGGTTCATGTTCTATCCACATTCATTACATAGAGGCTCGTGCTATGGGTGGTATGGGGGGAGCATTTCCTTAGCCAGAAATCAGGGACTGATAATTTCCCTGGGCTTTTCATGGAGGGGGTATGCATCAAACTATTTATGAAGGTATCCAAGATCCATCTCTTTGTGTGGGCTTTTCAGCAGCCTCAAGAATACTGTGAACATTCCCAAAGGCATACACCCAGAGCAACCTAGAATTTACCACAAAGCTAACATTATGCTCTGCTATTTTGTGTGAAAAATGGCAGACTTGTCTGAGCACTGAGGTACACAGAACAAGCCCGCCACATTTGGCTGCTTTCCTGAGAGACATAGATGAGCATTATCTGACTTGTGTGTTACATTGTCATTGCCACACGGTGCAGAAAAAAAAAACTATGACTAAAGAGAAAAACCATGTTTTTGTGAACCTCCGCATCTTAATTACAACTGATTCGATTGGATTCACTAGCAGGATTCACTAGCAGGAGCCAAGCTAACACAGAAAGCTAAAAGACAAGCCGCAAACCCTGTCCTTTTGATAAGCCCTGAAACAAAAATATCAGGTATTCATTTAACATGTGAAAACTAGAATTAATAAAGAAGACCAAGTAGATATACATGTATATGCACAGAAATCTCATTACCAAGCAGAAAAACAAGTCAGTGAGAAAGCAGTATGGGTTAGGGTAAAAGTGTACTCGTATAGGCTCAATGTATGCATCAGAAATGCTCTAGCAACCCTAAGCTCCATAAAGGTGAAGAGAAAGTCAAGTATGGACATGAGTACTGGTTCACTTAACAATTGTAATGGGAATCACTCACTTGATCCCAAGCAGCAAGTCTCACCTGAGGATACTTGGGTTTTATTTTAGACATCTTCTGTTACTATGACAAAATACCTGAGCTAACAAATTGCAAGGAGGATAGTTTTACCTTTCACTATGTTCTAGAATGTTTCATCCCATGGATCGGTTTCCTTCTGAGCCTGTTGCAAGGCAGTGCACAATGGCAAAAGAAACTGTTCAGCTCATGGTGACTGGAAAGAGAGAAGAGGCTGTGATCCAAATATCTCCTTCAGGGCCATGTACCAATTACCTAACATTATTGCACCAGGTCTCGTATGATAAATGTCCATTCATCTCACAATAGTGCCATGAGCTGGGGACAACGACTTTATACATTAGCATTGGGGGATGGGTGGTGGTCCTATTGGAAATGTGCCCCTTAGACTAATGGGATAGAATACTTAATCCCAGTTGGTGGTACTGTTTGGGAAGGTTGTGGAACCTGGAGGTGGAGCCTTGCTGGAGGAAATGTGTTACTGGGAGCTGGCTTTGAGATTGTAGCCCAGACCCACTTGTCTCTTCTCTTTCTTCTTCCTCCCTGCTGGTGTGAAAATGTCATACCAGCTGTCTGCTACTGACATGCATTCCTGCCATAGTACACTTACCCTTAAAACTGTAAGCCAAAAAATAAATCCTTTCCTTCTTTAAGCTGCTATGAGTTGAGTATTCTGACCCAGCAATCATAAAACAATTAACCCAGTGGGTATTTAAGGTACAAGTTTGGAGAAGTGAGCTAACATGACCAAACCATGCAGTTGCTAAGGGATGGAATATGAACCCAGACATAGGTGTTATAACGCCTTTCTAGGGTTTTCTTTCATGTATGTTTGTTGCTTCTGGAACCAGACTTACCCTACATATGATCTTCTCTGTGTCAACTCATCCAATGCCAAAAATCTTCCATGTAGAGTCAGGTACTTGCCTTCTGGATAAATACCTTCCTATCTTTTTCCCCCTTAGAGTCTAAAAATCATTATAGATATTAGATGATCTTGAATAATTGAAGACTATTTTCTTACAAAGAAGATAAATATTTGTTGATTGAAAGCTGAGTTAGAACCATTGTAGGTGAGATCATTACAAATATAAGTCCCTGATAGAAAATAGTTATCTCCTCACTTTGGAAATTCAACAGAAATGAAATCATGCATTAACAAGAGACAGGGGCCCTTACTAATCCCCCAGGTTCTCTGCTCTGTGAATAAATCAGGAAGACATTATCTCCTTTTGCATTAGATCATCTATATGCGGATGAAGTGGGAGGAGGAAAAGAATTCAGCTGTCTTCCTAAATCTCATCTTTTAAAATGAAATTGTTGCTGAAGCAGTCATTTCACAGATAATGTTCAGGATAGTGAGTACCTTGCTTTTACTGAATAATTCAAGTTATTTTTAAAATATAGTTCTGGGGGAGGAGATAATAAATGTCTGAAACCCAAACTCAACATGGCAAGAAATTTGTCTACCTTATCTCTCCTGAGTATGTCTATTTTAAGATTAATTAAAGATGGCATACTGGGACTTCCTGTCTATTTTCTTTAGCTTTGAGAATACTTGCCCCACATGAGTGGGGGTATGGCAAGGGCTTTGGGGGAGAAACAGACAGATGGAGACAGATAGAATCTCCACTCTAAAGCCTGGGGAAGAGAGGGATTAGGAGCAAGGGGTAGGTACTGCCTTGACCACATGGTACAAGAACAGTTGAAAACTGAGTCCCATTTCCTCCTCCCATCTCCCACCAGCTGAATCATACCAAATAGAAGAATAGAAAAGAAAAGACAGAAGGGATTTCTGGTATTGCATGATGGGTGAAAGATACTGGAATGGGTGTAGTAGGATAGAACTGTCCTTGGCTAACTTCTAGACTTTGAGTGCATTCATGATCAATTCCCAATTTTCCAAGTTTTTTTTTACTGAGTAAAATTAAAATAATGTAATGCTTGCATTCTTTTTCAGCTCATTTAGCATTTATTTTCAAGAAGGTTTATGAACCCCATGCACTCCACTCATCATCTAATGAAATGATCACAACATGTATTATATCTTTCAAACACTAAAATTTGCTATTTCTCACTCCTACCCTAGTATTAAATAGAATAGTAGGTAGCACCAATAAAACACTGAACACATGCATGCATGGGGGGGTTGGACACAAGAGATGAAATTTTTGGCCAGACTCAGATATTTGACATATATTTTTAAGATTAATGCTCAATAAGCACATTAAAAGACGCTTAAGTTACTGGTTATTACAGAAAAGCAAAAGAAACTGTCATGGATCCTTTGAACATTAAATGGATAATAAACAAAAACTGAACAACTCTAGCCCTTAAGTTGATAACTTGCATGAAACAAAGTTCCTTGAAAAACACAATCTACGAAAACTCAGTATGTGAAGAAATAAACCATCTGAATTGATGCAAAACTCTAAGAAAATTTAAAAAGTAATTAAGAATTTTCAAAAACCATAGGAAATGTGGCTCAGATGGGTATACTGGTGAATTCTACCAAGCTTTTGAGGAGGAAATTATACCAATTATCTTCAAATTATTCAGGAAGATTCAAACAGAAAGGAATACTTTCTAACTCATTTGGCCAGGCCAACATTACCCTAGTGCCAACATAAGAGAGATATTACAGAAAAATGAAACTAACGACAAGTATTGCTCATGAACACAGATGAAAATGCCTCAACAAAATATTAGCAAACTGAACCCAACAATGTCGAAAAAGAATTAGCCACCATGAGCACATAAAGTTATTTCCAGGCATGTAAAGCTGAATCAACAATTATCAGTCAACATACCATATCAAGAGGCAAAGGAGTAAATGATTATATTGATAGATGCTCAAAAGGCTTTAACAAAAACCATCATATATTTTTAATTAAAAAAATTAGGAATAAGGGGGAACATGCTCAATCTGATAATGAATAGCTACAAAGAAATAAATAAAAGCCCTACAGTGAACATCACACATAACAGACAAAACAGGATTTTTTTTTACTAAAACCAGTAACGAAGGAAGGGTATCCTCTCAGTGTTAATTCTCAAAATCAACTGAAAAGTCTTAGCTAACCTAAAAAGATAAAGAAATAAATGTAGGTAGATTGGGAACAGAGATGTCTTTATGCAGAGATGACTCATTTGAAGGAGGAAATCTGAAAACAATCAGCAGAAACTGAGAAATGATGTAAGGTGATGATGGCACCTGTTGTAATTCCAACAGTCTATGTATAATCAGAGCGTCAGTGCATCAGAAACCCTTGATTCTATAGGAGGTGAATCTGAATCCAGAAGAAAGTTGTTAGAGGCCAGCTGCTTGTTGAAATTAAGTCTCTAAAGTTTTCTAAACTAGACATATCCCCATGATCTTTGCTATCACAGTGTCTACTCAACAACAAATGTAATCTTCCTGTGTTTAAAATAAAGGATTCAATAATTCTTCCTTTAATCTGTCACTTGTTCTCTCTGAACCCTAGGTTATTCAATCATAAAATGGTTATTAAATAAAATCTCTTCACAGAAGTGTTTGGAAGATTAAGAAATAGTGAGTGGTAAGCAGTGTTCAAACAGTGCCATTTTCACTTTGACTTAACTCCAACTTGATCACTGTGGCTGTAAGTAACACTGACCTCCTGGTGGTGTCCAGCCTCTTCTTCCTTGTTGTAGTGGGACCTCTACCCTCCACACGCCACTCTCCTCATTATCGTTAGAGGAAGTGAAGAGTCAGATATGTGTTTAAGCATGAGTGTATGACTTCAAGACTTAGAACAGCAAGAACATCTCAAAATAGGGGAAATGGATCTGAGATATAAAAACCGGTTCAGAAATGATAAACTCATGCCATACTCATTGCCCATTTTGGCACATCAATCTACATGGCACACTATTTTGGGAAAGTGGTGTACTGCTCCAATCAAGGTACAGAGCTATAAACAGCAAGCCTAGTTAAACAACTAGTTAAAGCATCGAAATAACTTATTAAAATGCACTAAACTCTAAGAGGGTAGCATTCAGGGCTTGGAAAATGCACCACCAGAAACTGTGGACAACCTATGCTAAAGGATTACTCTAGTAAAGACCCCACTGTTTTTGCTGCTGGGAGATTGTGATGGTTAAATTTTGTTGTCAACTTGACCTGTTAAGTAATTGGGTAGGTCTCTGAGATTGGTTACAAGAAGGCAACCCTCTCAGTAAGGGGCAGGATGTAAGGAGGTTTAGGGGAGCTAGAAACAACCATCACTTTCTGGGAGGTCAGTGCAGGAGGGAAATTCCAGAGACTCTGGGAGTAAAAAAGACTGAGAAAGGGTTGCAAGACCTCCGGTCCAAGGCTATAAAAAGAGGAGGAAATTTCTCTTCTCCTCCTTCCCCCTGCCTGTTTCCTGTTTGCTGTTGTGTGTATGTGGTGTTAGTAATGATTCTCTCTCTCTCTCTCTCTCTCTCTCTCTCTCTCTCTCTCTCTCTCTCTCTCTCTCTCTCTCCTTAGACCTGTGAAAGGGGGCCAGCCTCTTTCACCATTATGGAATTTCCTGTGGATCTGTAGCTTCAATAAATCCTTCTTCCCATAACTATGCCTGGTTTGGAGATTCATCCCAGTAGCACATGAACTGACTATGACAGAGATCATACTGCTTGTAGGATGGAAACTGGGCACTAGATTCAGAAACCCTTCTCTAGCCATGCCTCCACAATGAAAGACTCCTTCCATAGTCTCCATCAACATAGATTTGGGGGGCTATGGAGATAGCACAGCAGCTAAAGGCACATGCTTGCTACCAGCCTGGAATCAGTTCCTAGCATCCACATAAAGCCGAAAGCAAATGTGCCTGCAATGCCAGAAGCCTACCACAATGGGATGTAGAGCTAGGAGAATCCAAAGCTTACAGGCCAAGTCTTAGTGCATACATGTATTTAGCCATAGCTGCAACCCAGCCAAGAGAATTAAAAAGAGTAAATTCTGGTTTCTAACCTGGAGGATTAGGAACTACATTATGAAAATTTTCTGAACATATAAGGACACTTGGTGGGCATAAGAATGGCATTAGTTTCTTCTTTAGATAATTTAGAATAATGGATTTCCTGGTTCAAACCCCAGCTTTGTTACTTAAGCGTTATGTAAGCGGAAATAAGTTATCTTCTCTGAGTAATTATTCATGTTGCTAATGATAGCAACATGTACAATGCACATTGTCTGCTGGGCTCTGAGCCTGGATGCCGGTTCTTTGTTCACTGTCAAATAAGCCCTTTTATAAAATATATTTTCTGCCTATTCAATGAAAAGATCCCAGAAGCAGTGAGCACATTCCAATGTGCAGACCTCCATTTCTAAATAAAAGTTAGCAAGGCGTTGGAGAAAAAAGTATAGGTGGGGGATATGGGAATTCTGGAAAATCATTCCCCATAAAAGAAGGTTGTAACACACTGAAGTGTACACAATACTGAAATACTTGAAACTTGATTTTCACCATCAAAATAAAAACAATGATTGTAAATAAATAATCTATGACTCTCTGTGAAAAGTAGAAAGGAAGGGGGAAAGAAGAAAAGGAAGAAGGAAAAGAAGGGGTAAAAATTTTTAAAAACCCGGTTAACACTTCTGTATAGACAGTACCTCATCTCAGAAATTTAAAGTTAGTAACTAAAGAACTTAACGTTCACCATGATTTTTTTTCTTTTTTAAGACTAACAATCATTCAATCCCACTTGATGTGGGACAGTTCTTTCCAGAAGATTCCCAGAGGACACACATAGAAGGGATGGAAAATAAAAAAAAAATAACCATTTTGCAATGACTTCAGATGTTGAACATCAATGGATGTTAAAGCCATTAGGTGTAGGGTTGTTGAGAAACAGGATGTGTTCTCATTCCCAAAGCATTACTCCATTGGTTACTTGCTAATGGCATAGGAAAGCATTTCATGTACAATTGAGAGAGATGGCCGTCCTGTCCTCAGATCTGTCATCATTGATAGAGAAAGAGAGCCTAGAACTGTAGGCCTCCCCACAGGATGCTCTGTGAAGGACACAGTCAGATACGATGTGTTTTCACCACAAAATATTTACTGGATCTACTCAAGACAGACCTCAGTTTCTTTATGAAAAAGGTAGGAGGGACTCATCCATCTCTTCAAAGTATGGTGTGGCTTTTTGTCCTGCAAGTTTGTTCTCTTATGGGTCTAAGAAAAGTCTTGATCTTTGGTTTGCACAGCCTTTAATTTAAGTCTGGAAATGATGTCTTCTGAATTCCATACATGCCAAGCTGAAAGACTCACTGTTTTGATGCAAGTTTATTCCTAAAGGAAATAAAATCATTGGTCTAGAAATCTTACTTGAATAAGCAGGTGATCTTTAAATTGAGTTATCTACTAAACTGATTTTGCAGTATGAAATTCAGTGTGCCTTGGAAACCAGCTTTCTACAAAAAAAAATGTGGTTTTCTCTTGGCTAATTTGGCCTCATTCTGTTCAAGGCAGCACAGCAAAAAGATAAAAGCATTAGATTTTGAGTCCAAAGATATAGATTTTTGGCATCTAGGGTAAAATTTACCAGACCATCTCTAACTCCCTCAGACTCAGTTTCCTCTTTTATTAAATTTATTGGCCACAGGGTTGTCAATTAGGTTTTTCTCTTGAGTGTCTAGCAAAAAAAAATCCTGGTCCCAAGTAGGCTTTACTGAAAACTGAATTGCAATGCCTGCCCAGTCCATCTTGAGTATTGTTGAGAGGATTAAACAAAACATTGTACATGAAAGCTCTTTGCCAACTTCAAAGAGCCGTACAAATGCTGCCCCTTGATTTATTTATGTCATCAATCTCGAGTGCATGTAAGCAAGGCTGCAGACATTTTTGTTTTTTCTTTTTTGACATTATGCAGATAAGGAGGAAGGCAGTATTAAAGAGTTAATTTTTACTCAAATTGTAGATTGATTTCAGCTATAGCCGTAACACTATACATTCCTCAACTTGTCCAATTAAAAAACCTGGCAAGTGTTTTGATATCTGGCAGCTCTGCTGTCAAGCAATTCTGTTCCACAATTAATCATACCATAGCCATTCCTCCAGCTCCTGCCATAGCGTAACAGTGTCCTTGTATATGTATGCACAATACACTTGTTAGTGTTCCTAAGGAGGCAAAGCGGATGAACAGTAGAAGCTACTACTCTGTAGATTATGTCATGTCTCCAAGATTTACTGTTAAACCCCTGCTGTCTTAATGCTATTGTTTCTGTCTGAGCTTAGGTATAATTGTTCAAATACCCCTTTCTATTATTTTTTGTTGTTGTTTCAGAAATTGAGATTCTGCTTTCTTTCAGATATATCAGAGTTGGCCAGATCCATTGCACAAATGGCTGGGATCCTTCAATGACTGAGTATCAGCTCCTGGGTTTTGATTGCTGTTTTGTCTGGATCTGTGTTAGACACAACTGCAGCTTTCACTCTCCTTCCTTCCCCTGCCAGGGACTTCCTGCTGCAAATGAGTTTGCCACAAATCAAAATGCTTGCAACAAACATGTCTATGAACCTGTTCTGTCTCTCCTTGGCAACTTGCCACTTTTTTCCTCGCCCTTAACGATGACATGTCTACGTTTACCAAATGGCTCAGCTTCTTTAGTGGATTAACCATTTCATGGACTCTTGCTCTGTGATTAGAATTATGTTTCTATAGACATCTTGCTATTAAAGCAACAGTGGGCAGCTTTAACCAAATATCTTACTACTATTTTTCACTGGGATCATTTCTTGCTTACATGTCTGCTTTATTTATCAATGAATCACATCACAAGTCACAGGAAAGATCAGCTGGAAAATACAGCTATATCGGTCAAATGTTTACATATGAAGTAGATTTAATCCGCTTTAGGAGGAACTTACAAGTCCTTACACTGATAACATTTTGTGATGTTCAGATTTCCTTCTTTGTGGACATCCTGGTTTAACTGGAATCCCTGTTACTTTATGCAATCACCTATGACAATCATGCCGTGAGTTTCATTGCTTAAGAAGCATGTGATACAGACAGTCTTAAAGCAACTTCATTACCAGGGTTAAGAAAGATCAGCAACTGAAAAGTACGCTTATTATCCATGCTGACAAATGCCACAGGAAGGTCCTGCTCTCAGGGAAGCAAGCGAATGCTATTGTGGAAGAAACTTAATCCAGACCACACTGTGTGAGGGAGGGGTGGCCAAGCCCAAAATGGGATATGAAGTTAGTCAGGATTTTCAAGTTCCCAATTTGTTTACTTACTGACTTGTGATCTGATCTTAAATTTGATCTAAGGTGTGTTCTTGAATGATAAATTATTCTTTAATGTAAAAATGCCAAAAAAGTCACAGTGATATATTTTCATTGATTTCTGGCACTGCATTTGTCAGGAGCTAAGCGAGCTCAGTTTCATACATTGACCTGGTCTCGAAGGAGAGTGTGTTCAACATGGTAGACTCAGGAGATGATGAGGATTATAGCTAGAGCTGTGGCCTCTAGTCCGAAAGTCCTAAAGTCTGGTCTCTTTGCATGCATGTTTACAACTGCTCCTAAGCCAGTACTCCAAAATCTCCTGCTTTTCTGGATTTATTTATTACTAAAGGGAAAGAAATGGACTTGCCCACTTTCAGTTTTGTTGTCTGGTAATAAAGATTAATTTTTGCCATTGCATCCTCTTATTCAGTCCTTCTTGCCACCAGGAGGATTTAATTGAGTAATAACAATATCCTGGAGTCATGGAATAGGAAATTGAAAAGAAAATCTCAAGAATCAGGTTTATAAGTGCACCACTGTCCAATGTCCATCTAACTAATGTAACCAGTCGCACCAAATCAGATATGGAGTCAGAGTCTTTCATTTATTTATTTATTTATTTATTTATTTATTTATTTATTTATTTATTTATTTATGTGAATAATTGATCAGTCTGACAACCCCTGGTCCCAGCCACCGGTTCCTTCCCTCACTGAGCTGTTGACCAAAGTGACCCATGAGGTTCCAAAAACAAGACCGAATTATGTCAAAGCTCTTGAATGCCCTCCCCAGGCCTGAGGCAAAACCATATTGCTGAAGAAACCACAGAATGCCATTGATCAGCATCGCAAGACCCTTCGAGGTCTGGAATGGTAACCAGCCCCCAGATGGCAGTTAGTGCTGGAAGGCACTGCACAAGCTGCCAGGGGAAGCTGATCAATGACAGCTGGAGTAAACAGAGACCACTGGCATGAATGAAACACAATCTGCTGCCATAAGTAGGCTGACCACACCTCCTACTGGGAGAGAACAGCAAACCAAGAAAGGAGCACTTGTGCAATGGAGGAGCCTGGGCCTGGGGGACACAATCAACAGCTTTTAAATTTGGCCAAATATTCCGCTTAGTGAGGGGGAGCCCTTGACTGGAACTGGGGATTCAGGGCAATATTCACTGGATCCCGTACTCTTGGGCTCCCAAGAAAAGATGCACTATGGGAGCGATTGATGGGGAGGCTACTAAAAATAGAATCTAGGTAATCTGGAATTGTGTATATTTGTTATCCATACTGATCTCACTCTCCAATGGAGATTGTGTTTGTATTTTTCAGGATGCAGTGAGAGAGCTGTGGCCCATCTAACACTACCAACCGACCATAGGCAGATAGCTGAGATCCTGGCAAGAGAGGATCCACCACAGTCATATTGTGGAGGATCCATATGGAACCCCACAGAGAATGACGGGGTGAACAAGGGACCCACAGCCACAGCCGAATCAACACAGGATAAGCCAGTGAGACAGAAACCAACAATTTTTGACACAAAGACCCCTAAGCTCACAACATTAAAGCAGCCTTAGTACTCACCCACCACGACTCAGGGAACTGAGCGGAAGAGGGGGCAGAAAGATTGTGAGAGCCGTGGTGGAGGAGACAATCCAGAGGCATGGAACCCCTCAGTAACAACACACTTGGGCCAGGAGAACTGGGCTGAATACTAGGCTATCCATGGTCCCCTGCCACAAGGACTGATCCAGAGTCAGAGTCTTTCTATCCACCTTCCTAAGTATTCTTTCATCAGGAATAAGGTGAAATCTGAATTTTGAAATTTAAGTCAATACTCAAGAAATGATTATGAAAGTGAAACCCCTACTCTATACTTGTGGTAGTTAATCTTGTCAACTTGATGGCATTTAGAATCACAAGGGAAACAAACCTCTTACTGTATCTGTGAGGCACTTTCTAGATTAGGTTAATTGAAGTGGGAAGACTCACTGTAAATGTGGGTGACAGTATTCCATGTGCTGGGATCCAGGACTGAATAAAAGGGGGAGAGTTGGGACTGGTAAAATGCTTGGATGCTTAATGGTGCCTGCTTGCAAAGCCTGATAGCGCCCAGGTTGAATTCACCAACACCCACGTAAAGTCAGACACACAAAGTGCTGCATGTGTCTGAAGTTCATTTGCAGTGGATGGCAGCCCTGACATGCTCTCTCTCTCTCTCTTTCTCTCTCTCTCTCTCTCTCTCTCTCTCTCTCTCTCTCTCTCTCTCTCTCTCTCATAAATAAATATTAAGAAGCATTCTGGGCGAGGACACAATGTTACGCCTGTGGTGATGGACTGCATCCCCTCTGATCAAGTCAAAATGAGCCCTTCCTTCCTTCCTTTCTTCCCTCTTTCTCTTTCCTTCCTTCCTTCCTTAAATTGCTTTTTGTTAAGTTCTTAGTCCTAGCAATGAGACATATAACTAACACATTGCTAGTCATATAACCTCTAGGTCTGAATTTTCTCACCTGTGAAATGGGAAGTCTAACACCTACTTTCGATGATGAAAGCATCTATCATTCTACAAAGCTTCCCCTTGAGCTGGCACTATGAGGCAGCAAACACACCACTTCCATAAGTCACTCCACCAGTAAGCAAATGCTTCTTCTATTTTGCTCAGGAAAACAACTAAGGCAGAAGGTAAATAATTTGCCTCAATGTATAGCACAGCATGATGGAATGGCTGAGATTAGAACTTGGGTCTCCCTGACACCAAATCCTCATGCTAAACTTTGGTGATATTAAAATTTGGGGACCTTTTGAAGGGAAATTATATGACACACTGTCATAAACATTCTATAAAGCAGTATTTCTGAATCTTTAGTCATTTGTCCTCTATTCCTGGGTCTTTGCTACATCTTCTTACTGACTCGATGTGATATACTTCATATTTTCGATAAACTGGCTTACTTTGTAACTTGATTTTTAATTTTTTTTTCTTAAAAAGAAACATCAATGACTTGATAATGAAGAGTCAGTATTCAGACCAGGAATAGAAAAAGACAAACGTATTAAGACCAAAACAATGTAAGGAAAATTTATTGATTTCTATTGCCTACCCATTGAAGGTTCTAAATTTGAATGAGATTTGCCCTTTTGTGTTAACATGGAATAAGAACATCAAGGGTTGAAAATTGTTTTTTATAATTCCAACATAAATATTATGCTTTCCCTCATATAATCAAGATTGAAAGATGATTAAAAAGGAAATACAGCCTTTTAAATGAAATCAGTGTTATGTAATGTCATATTCTCATTCTCTGCATCACCCTAGGTGCCCACTCTTTCAAAATCACTGCTGTGAACAGAACAAGGTGGACAGGGAATCTAGGATTGCTTAAATATTTGCACATTGGTCAATTTCAAGAATCCAATTTCGCATGTCTTCTCAAAGACTGAAAGTCATTTTGTGTCCCTTTATTTTAAGAATGAAAGACAGACCCTTCTCCACAAATGACAGAGTCTTGCAGACACAGTGTGGCTGTTACCTTCTCATTGCTGGAACAAAACACCTGACCCAAAGCAGCACACGGGAGGAAATAATCTACTTTAGGTCACGGTGGTGAGTGGAAGCTTTAGCACTGCTAGTAAGGAACGGCAGGCCTGAGTAGGAAGCCTGTGTCACATTTCCTCATCAGTGGGAAGGATGGAGTCCAAGTAAGCTGGCTGAACACCCAGTGGGCTGGAATAACAAACTTCAAGGCCCCCCTTAATAGCACACCTCTTCTAGCAAGGCTCTGCCTCTCAAAGCTCTACCAGCTAAGTATCACAAATACATGAAATCAGTAGAATATTATATCTATTATGTCTTACAGATTTGAGAGTATTGCAATTTTTTTTTTTTTTTTTTGGTTTTTCAAGGTAGGGTCTCGCTCTAGCCCAGGCTGACCTGGAATTCACTCTGTAGTCTCAAGGTGGCCTTGAACTCACGGTGATCCTCCTACCTCTGCCTTCCGAGTGCTGGGATTAAAGGCGTGAGCCACCACACCCGGCGAGAGTATTGCATTTTTCTTTAGACTCTAGGATGCCCTCCAAAACATACAAATCTTTGAGATCAACTGGATTGCGCTGAGTGGGGCAGGGTACAGATGTGCCTTGAAGTAATTTAATATTTTTTTTTCTTACGATCACCTGTGAGCCTCGGGTACCTTTCTGTGGGACAGTGAGTTCTTGTGATAAGTTTGGGGGAGGAAGATGTATAAACATATTGCTGTAGTTGGGTCATTAACCAAAAAGGGATAAAGGAAAGTATCTATGTATAAAATTGTGTGCCTAACTATTAGATCCTTATGGCAGAAGGAAAGAGAACAGCATCTATTTTATATGTAGGAGTATGTAGAAATATTTTGGGATAGACAATAATGTGAGGAGAAAGTGATTAAATTCACGTTCTCCATTCTATCAAAGTTGACTTTTATAGTAATGTCTTTGAGATGAGTTTAATCAGATGGACAAGGGAATCTTCTATATCTTTTATATAGGTGTGTGTGTGTGTGTGTGTGTGTGTGTTAAATTTAAATAAAGACAAAACTTTAGGAAGGGAGGAAAAAATCTTTTCTCCCACACAGACAAGTGAAACAGAACCATAGTTTTCAATTCACTAAATTTTAAAGGAATAAATCACACTCTCTCTCTCTTTCACCTCTCTCTTCTCTGTTGTCTTTTTGCTTCAAATATCTGTATTTCTTTCTGAATTGTTCCTTAGGTAATAATCTTTGTGACTATTTTTGCAAAAGGACAGTTGCTCTGACTGAGAAGTCATAAACCACATCCTTAAAGTTTATAGCTCAACTCCTATAATAGAAAAGATCAACATGCAGAGAGAAGATTGAAACCAATAATTCTCATCAGCTTCTCTGCCTCAAACTCCTCTCAGAAAATCAATATTCTACCAGTTTGCTACTTTGCTATATCATATGTGATTCCCAGGTCGTCTGAAGTATTGATCTCATGCTCTGTACATGACGTGTGGGCTCCTTGACCTTTCTGACTAGCACATTATTGCTTCAATGAGGGTAAATGTCTTGAGTTACGTAGCACATTTTACTCTTCAGAAGGAGTTATGCTCATAGGCTCATTTGATTCTCCCACCCATTCTAGGAGGACCAATATGTGCATTACTATCCCCATTTTACAGATGAGCAAGATGGGGGAGCTTGCTCCTCTTTCAAAGAGCAAGGATGACTGAACCGAGTCCAAACTCAGCTCAAATTCTGCATCCATTCTCTTTCTGCCACATCACATTGGGTCTAGAAATATAAGGAAACAAAAATATCTTCTACTATTGATGTTCCTTTCATCCACTAAAGACTTAATGAGCCTTCTGTTATAACTGAAGAAATGGCCATCATAATGTTGAGGCTAGTGCAAAAACTGCATCTGATTTCTTGCTAGTTTTTTGGGGCAGAACAGGTTATACCCTTAATGTTCTGGCCTGGAAATTAGCTTTCATTTCTAAGAATTTAGATACTTTCTAATTCTTAGTATACTAAAGGAACTGACTTGCTATTTCAATTGGCTAGCTATTCTTTTCCAGAAAATCCAGTTCTTCATGAAGAACAGGATAGACACATGAAAAAGTTAATATTACTTCCAAAGCAAATTTATAACCTAGAACTAATTTAGGCAGCAAGAGAAAATGTCTCACTTCAAAGATGTAAACGATGCATACAAATGGGGCTGCTAACTTGTATGTGACTCAAAAATGAGAAACAATGGACTCTATGGGGTTAAGGGGACCTTAAAAAAGCATCTGCCCCTCCCTTACCTTTTTGTGCATGAAGTCTTCACATGGGACATGTGGCACTGGAGCCCAAAGGTGTGAAGTGGCCTGCTGGTGGAAAGGCTACCAGAGAAAATATGGCTAAAATCCAGACCTCTATTTCCTTGGTCTTAAAGTATTGCTTTATTGTAGATTCTATCTTTTTGGCAACCTTTTTAAAAAATTAGGGAGTGGGCAATGTATCAAATATATTAAGTGACTAAGTAAGATTAGGACCAAGATTTATGGATTTAACTTTATGGAATTCCTTGGGTGACCTCAAAAGCATAGTTTTGGTGATATGGTGGGAAACAGAAGCCAGAATAGATTATTGCAGACAACTCTCTGAAAACTTCAGCTGCAAAGGGAAGGGAAGGAAAAGGGACACAGCTGGAGGGGGATGTGTGGTCCAAGGAGGTTTCTGTTCGTGGTATATGTGTGTGTGTGTGTGTGTGTGTGTGTGTGTGTGTGTGTGTGTGTGTGTGTGTGTGGTTTTTATGGGATAAAAAAGGGAAGATTATTGTAAATCTGAAGTGCAATACTTTTTAATGCTACTGGGAAAAATCTGAAAAAGAGAAAAATTTAAAGATCAAAGATAGATGTGAGAGAATAAATTAAGAGTTCTTAAGAAAGTAGCTATTTTTAAGCCCAGAGAACATGAGGAGATGCGAAGGGAAGACCGCCCCTTCATAGAAGAGAAGGACAATGCAAGCTCTTCATGGGTGGACTGCAGATCTACTGAGGAGTAAATTAGGGAACTCAGCACCTAAAGGCTTCTACTTTGTAAGACAGGAGACAAGCCATGGTCTGAGAATAAGGAGGCATGTAGTGTTCAGGAATGAGCTTTAAGGAGAGCAGAAAAGTTCAAAGGTCTGCAAAGAATGAAGCTGGAGAAAGCAGAGACCACTGATATATAATATAGACAGTTGTCACAAGAATGCTGAACACACGACTGTATGAAAGAGACCAGCAAGTCAAGAAATGCTCATCTGTGCAATAGTGGCACTAAACCAAGGAGGGTAATCATCAGCTTAATGATTGGCTAAGAGATCCGCTTAGTGACAAGGAACCCTTACCTGGAACTGGGATCCATGGCATAATCATATGGGGACCAAGATCTCGGGCGCCTAGGGGAAAATCCCACTACCAGAAAGCAACAGAGAGGCTACACCCAGTAGGAGCTAGCCAAAATAGCAATGTTGTCTCATTTAACCTATATTGATCTCACTCTCCCATGGAGATTCTGTTTGTATTTTTCAGAAGGCACTGAGAGAGTGGGGACAACTCAATTCCACCAACAAGACATTGGATGATGGCTGACATCCTGACAGGAGACAGACCACACCTAGCTTTCACACAGGACCCAAATGAAGCCTATGAGAAAGTGACAAGACAAACAGGAGACAAATCACCACAGCAAGTCTGATAACCCATGAAAGGTCAATGGAGACAGATAACAACAATACCCAAAACAACCCAGGGCAAAGATCCAGAGATACTTAAGAGCTCAACAATAAAGCAGACTTAAAACTCACCCATCATGACTCAGGGAACTGAGCAGAAGAGGGGGATGAAAGAATTTAGGAGCCATGGTGGGGGAGAATATCCAGAGACATTTCCCCCCTCAGCAACAATACATAAGGGGGAAGGAAAAAAAACTGAAAAACTGGCTCCCTCTGGTGCAGTTCATACCACCTATCCTATGGACAGATCCAGTATGCACACTGAGGAAGGACCCCAGTGGGTAGGGGACAGAGAGGAGGGAAACAGGGACACCTTCACAAAATTTGCTCATGCAATGTATAAACTTATTCATAATAAAGATAGTTTTTTTAAAAGACAAGTTCAAATGTGACTTTTGAATATTTAAAATCTGTACCCTTTATTGCCTGGACATCCACCAGATGAGAATGCACAGTGGATTTCTGGATTTGTTTTATTTTGTTAAAGAACAAAACCACTGTGTGGAAGAAGTACGAGGTATGGGAAATCACAGTACATAAAAATAAAAGTGTTTGAGATAGTTTAGCAAGGAACTTGGGCTGGAGAGAAAGACTGTGAAGACAGGAGGAGGCTGATAGATTAAGAGAGTGTCTTTGGGAAGTCCTGTGAGGAAAAAACAATACTTGGTGAAAAGGTACTTTACTAAGCAAGTTGGAAGGTTAGGAGGTTGTTGTCAGAGGGGGGAGTGTTCCAATAAGTAATTTTAGAGGTGAAGAGATAGTGATGACAAGTGACGGAGTGTGAACTTAGAAGAAGTTCCTGGAATAGAATGGAGAACACAGATATTGGAGATGAGGTCAAAGGAATCAGAAACAACAAAGTTGAATGCATTGTCTTTATGAAGGGAGAGGAAGACTGGACTGTGGGTGTTCAGTGACTATGGAAGTACAAAGATGTCAGAAATGAAGAGAGTGGTCATTTGCTTTTACTTTTATTACCGATGAAGTAGAGATTACTCTGGAGCAGGAAACTTTGGTGAAGCAAAAGCAATGCCAAAGGGAACAAAAGTAGAGGTTGGGGAGGAGCTGGGTCACAAAGGAGGCCCACTGAGGTCCAACGCAGGTCAGGGCCCCATGCTTCCCTACTCAGAGAAGTTCATCAAGTTCCACTGCAGGCTGTCTCACATGGAATTTATCCCTTTTGTTTCTGTTTCCAAATTTGAACCCATCACCACGTTCTCTCTGATTGTCAGATTGACCTAGATTCCTGTTTGGCTTCTACCAAGTCCTTGTGGGAAGACCTTAGTTCTCTTAGCACCCAGTAACCCAGGGCCTATTGTTGGCTCAGTGATTTATAACAGGGCTTTCTAAGCTTTTTCACTTGGGACTCCTTTTTGCCTGAGAAAGTTTTACAGGACCCTGAGTATATAGGCACATAAACTAGATATACAAATCAAATATTTATTGATAAAATAAGTCACAAATGTATTCAAACTCAATTCTGTGGTATACATATAATTTGATTTGTTTGTTTTACAAAGCAGGATCTCAGTATTGAACAGGATGACCTGAAACTCACTCTGTAGCCCCAGGCTGACCCAGAATTCATGGCACTCTTGCTACTTCGGCCTCTAGAGTTCTGGGATTAAAGCCATACACCACTACACCCAGTGATTTATAAGTTTACCATGTATTAAAAAATGAAGGTAAATATGCATACTACTGAGATGTGCTTGATTATTTTATAAGAGGAATTATATCTTAGCTGAATATTTGATATTGCAGGATACAGAATCTATACCATGTCTTTCAGAGTTGGTTGGTAATATAATTTTATGATCTTCAATGCTAAGAATGATGCTTTGAATAAAAAAAAATGTAGTACAGAAATGTCAGAAATGTGTTTAGGGCTGTTTCAGTCAACTTTGAGCTAATGGCACAAAGAACCTAACTACAAGCAGTTTATGGGAAGAAAGGTCTTTAATTTGGCTTTCGGACTCGAGGAGAAGCTCCATGATGGAAGGGAAAACAATGGCATGAGCAGAGGCTGGACATCGCCTCCTGGCGAGAAAGGAAAAGCTGGCTATAACATCTATAAGCCCACCCCAAAAATACATCTCCTCCAGGAGGCTCCAATTCTCAAATTGCCACCAGCTGAAGACCTAGCATTCAGAACCCATAAGTTTATGGGAGACACCTGAATCAACCATCAGAAGGGCCATTTCAGAAATTATTGGAAATTCTGTCTTAATCCCATGCCAAAATTCATTGAATAATTTTTGATGAAGCCTAAGTCAGCAACTCAGAAAAGTAATCCTTAAGATCAAGCATTCTAACATAGTACAATATGAAGATATACTAATCTGACCCATGCTTCCATGATAGAAAAGTATTGTTAAAAATATCTTTGTTTTCCATAATTTAGCAATTTTGTTTCTATCAGAGCAGAAAACTTTATGTTCAGTAAAAACACTGAAATTAATAATATCAGCAGTCTCCAATCAGAGTCAGGGTGTTTTGGGTAGCATTAGCTGCCATTAAGTGGCCTGACAATATACACAATGCTAAGTGTGCGTTGTGTGTTCAGAACCAAGGTTGCAGGGAAGTGACCAGATGCAATACGAGTGAGAGTTGTCAGAAACAGATTATGTGTTTGATGTTTAATTCAATTTTGGTTATTGCACATTCAGAAGCATTTCTTAAAATTAATTAGCATGTGTGTACAAGGGCCTCTTGCCACTGCAAATGTATGCCAGACACTTGTGTCACTTTTCGGTGTCCAGTTTATGTGGGTGGTTTGGGATTTGAACCCCCGACTGGTAGGCTTTGCAAGCAAGTATCTTTAACCACTGAGCAACCTTCCCAGCCCCTCAGAAACTTTTTACTGTTGGCAAATTTTTATTGAACTCCACATTTAGTTATTTGACCCCCATAGGAGGTCCCAACACACAATTCAGGCAGCTAGGTTTTAGAATAGAGTCACTAGCATAGTTATTGAATTGAATGTGGAGAAATGTAACAATTGTATTTTGTTGATTTTTGTTGATGTAAATATATAATAGATCACCCAATTGAGAAATGGTTTGGCAATTTTTTAAAAGCTGCAAATGTAATTATTATTCACTCAATGATTATATTCCTGGGTACCAACCCAAAATAAATGAAATATATCTTTCAAAGAGACTCATATATTATTGTTCATTCATATTATAACTACCTGTAGTAGTCAATAACTGAAACAATCTAAAGTCTATCCAGATTAACAAGATAAGGATATATCAATATAATTATGTATATATAATTGTATGCTACTTAGTAGTAAAAAGAAATACTCTCCTATGACATACAATGATATGGGTAACCCACAAAAACATAATAAGTAAAAGAAGTCAGATATAGAAGACCACATTTATGATTGCATATATATGAAATTTCTAGAAAAACAAATCTATAGAAACAGAAAACCAATGTGTGTATGCCTGGGGCTGGGGTGAGAATGGGAGCTGACTGTAAACATATAGGAGAAAAGTTTTTAATATGTTCCAAGTGAATTAAGGTAGATTTTGATGTTGATCTCACAAATGTATAAATTTATAACAAATCATTGATCTGTATACTTATGAGTAAAATCATTATATGAAAACTGAAAGAGTTGCTTTAAAAAGTTTTAAGAACTGTTTAAATGGACAAAAGGTTTAAACACAATTCATCAAAGAAAATATAAGAATTACATATAAGCACATAAAATGTATGTACAAGTCTATTAGCAATTAAAGAAATCTAAATGAAAACCACACTTATTATAGTGGCTCAAGAGAAAGGCAGACAATGACAAAATGTTAGTGAGGGTTACCATCTTGTATAAGTTACTTTCTCATTGCTCGCTGGTGTCATTACCTTCATCCCTGGGATGAAGCCGACTTGGTCAGGGTGAATTATAGTCTTAATGTGGGTTTGTATTCAATTTGCTAGGATTATATTTAGGATTTTTGCATCCAAGTTCATCAGGGATATGGGTCTGTAGTTTTCTTTTTTTGTTACATGCTTGCCTGGTTTGGGAATTAAGGAGATGATAGCTTCATAGAAGGAGTTTGGGAGTCTACCCTCTTTTTCTATGCCCCTGATAAGCTTCAAAAAGAGAGGTTTCAGTTCTATGATGAAGGTTTGGTAGAATTTGGCTGAGAAACCATCTGGACCCGGGCTTTTCTGTTTGGGGAGGTTCTTGATTACAGATTCAATCTCTGTGATAGTTATTGGATTGTTTAGGATCTTTACCTGCTCTTGTCTGAGATTTTGTAGTTGGTAGGTGTCCAAGAATTTATCCATTTCTTCCAGATTCTCTAATTTTGTGGAGGATAGGCTTTGGAAGTATGACATGATGATGTTTCCAATTTCTTCAGCATCTGTTGTGACCTTGCTCTTGTCATTTTTTATTTTGTTAATTTGGGCCTTCTCCATTTTTTGTTTGATTAAATTGGCCAGGGGTTTGTCAATCTTATTGACTTTTTCAAAGAACCAACTCTTTGATTTGTCAATTTTTTAATTGTTTTCTTTGTTTCCAAGTCATTAATCTCAGCTCTGATCTTAATTATTTCCTTGCATCTCAAGCTCCTAGGGTTGGATTTTTCCATCTGTTCTAATGACCTTAGGTGGGAGGATAGCTGGTTGATTTGAGACCTGTCTTTGTTATGAAGGCATTTAGTGCAATGAATTTCCCCCTTAGAACTGCCTTCATTGTGTCCCACAAGTTCTGAAAGGTTGTGTCCTCATTATCATTTGTTTCTAGGAAATTCCAGATTTCCTGTCTGATTTCTTGTTTGACCCATTCATTGTTCAGGAGTGCATTGTTCAGTCGCCAATATCTATTGAAATTTTTGGATCCTCTCCCATTGTTAATTTCTAGCTTTAATGTGTTGTGGTCCGATATGATGCAGGGGATTACATTGATCTTTCTGAATGTGTTGAGGGATGATTTATGGCCCAGTACATGGTCAATTTTGGAAAAGGTTCCATGCAGTGCTGAGAAAAATGTGTTATCTGTGTCCTTGGGATGGAATGTTCTGTAAATGTCTATTATCCCTAGTTTGTCTATGGTGCTATTTAGCAACTTTATTTCCCTGCTTGTCTTTTGTTTGGACGATCTGTCTAGTGATGACAGTGGAGTGTTAAAGTTTCCTACTATGATGGTGTTGGCATCTATATCTGCTTTGCTTTTGAGTAATTTATGCTTAATGAACTGAGGGGCCCTTGTATTTGGTGCATACATATTTACTATAGTGATGTCTTCCTATTGTAACGTTCTCTTGACGAGTAGGAATTTGTCATCATTGTCCTTTATTATTGCTGTCAGCTTAAAGTCTATTTTGTCAGATATTAGAGTAGCTACACCCGCTTTTTTATTATTCCCACATGACTGGAGAATTGTTTTCCACCCTTTTACTCTCAGTAGGTTGCTGTCTTTAGCGATAAGGTGTGTATCTTGAAGGCAACAGATGGAAGGGTCCATTTTCCTGATCCAACCTGAGATCCTTTGTCTTTTTATAGGAGAGTTGATTCCATTTACATTCAAAGTTATAACTGTGAGGTTTGCTTTAAACCCTGTCATGTTGGAGAGAATATGGAGGTTGGTATCTGAGCTGTTGGTATTATCTCTTTAGTGCTACCTTGCTTGTTCTCTGTTCCTTTGCTGACATCGAATGTTTGTCTCATCTACATGGGATATCTCATGAATTATCTTCTGAAGGTTTGGCTTTGTGTTCAAGTAATTGTAGAACTGGTTAATTTCATGGAATACTTTCATTTCTCCATCTATTATGATGGATAACTTTGCTGGGTACAGTAGTCTAGGTTGGAATCCGTACTTCTTTAGGCCTAGGATCGCTTTGTTCCAAGCTCTCCTGGCTTTTAAAGTTTCTTTGGAGAAGGCTGCGGTGATTCTGATGGGCTTTCCTTTATAAGTGAGTTTCCTTTCTCTTGTTGCTCTAAGGACTCTCTCTTTATCCTCAATGTTTGGCATTGTAACTAAGATATGTCTTGCGGTGTTCCTCCTTTGGTCCAATTTGTTTGGGGTCCTCCATATCTCTTTTACAAGTACAGGGCTATCTCTTGCCAAGTATGGAAAGTTTTCTTGAATAATTCTGTTGAAAATATTTTCTATGCCCCCAGCTTGGTTTTCTTCTCCTTCTGGGATCCCCATGATCCTGAGATTAGGTCTTTTTATGGTATCGCACATTTCCCTTGAGTCTTATTCACTTGCTCTTTTGAATTTTGTCAAATTTCTGACTTCTCGTGAATTCTCTTCTGTTTTGTCTTCCTTGTCTGAGGTTCTGTTTTCCCAGTGGTTAATCCTGTTGCTAAGAGATTCTAGGGACGTTCTTATTATTTCAATATTGTTTTTGCTTTCTGCAACTTCTTTTTGGGTTGCTTTTATCATACTGTTGAGATGTGATTTCATTTCAAGGTTTGATTTAAATACTTCTTCCTGACAGTCATTCTTATATTTGCAGATATCTTCGGTTAATTTGGAAAGATGGTTTTTGATACCTTCAATTTGCAGGTTTGTCTTTATTTCTGATATGTCTCTTCTAAAGTTCATTAAGTCCTCCTCAATTATGTTAAGCTTGGTGGCAAAGCTAATGAGCTGACTTTGAACCCTTTCATTATTGCTTGCATGACTAACATTAAGTTCTCCTTAAGATCTGTGCCAGTATGATTGGTGTTTAGTGTCCAGTCTTCCTGGGCCTGCCTTTGCTCTCTCTCTTTAGTGGTATTGTCATTGCCATTTGGCATGGTTTCCTCAGCTGGTGATATATTCTTGCATTGAGGTCTGCCCATTTTAATTCCACTTGGGGTGATTGGTGGAATTCATTTGATCTGACTACATTTTGCTAGTGTGTTCTGGGAGTATACTGGGCCCCACTGGTAGGGTTGGGCCCTCACTTGTTTGATCTGTGTGTGTGTGTGTGTGTGCCCTCATATCACTGGCTGGACTTTGATGGTGATACTGGGGGTAACCTGTTAGGAAGGGTATGGGGCTATGGGGACTTAGTAAGTGGAGGATGTGGTGACAGGTCCTATGTAGCCTGCTAGGGGGGTGTGGGACTCCTTGGAGACAAGGTAAGACGGGGAAGAGGGTCAACTGCCTATCACTGGCCACCCACAGACTATATATCGCATGGGGAAACCATGGGAACCAGGTTGCGGTAGAACCTCAGGAGCTAGTGGGCACTTGGAAGAACTGCATAAACCTGAGCTTGAGGATACCTCAGTGACCAGTGCTTGGGGATTACGTAGAGTTAGTGGGCAGGGATACCGTGAGGAGCGGTGGGGGTAGGGCAGACCCGTGAGGAGACGGGAGGCTGGGGGCGTGGATTCAGAGGCTAAACCCCGTGGGCGGGTAGGAGAAGAAAAAGGAAAAAATAGTTAAAAGGAAATAAACCAGCAAGGGTGTGGGGCTAGTGGCGGACTTCAGGGCAGACCTGCACAGGCTGGGAGCAGGTCTTCAGAGGATAAACCCCTTGGGCTGGTGGGATTAACAAAAATAAATAAAAAGAACAAAAAAGAAAGAAAAAAGAAAAAAAAGAGTTGAAAAGGAAAGACCCATAAGGGCCGGAGAAGGAAGGGAAAAGCGGGAGGCTCAGGGGGTGGGAGGGATGGGGAAGAAACCTGAGGGGACCTGGCAGAGACCTCAGGAAAACGGCAGGCATCAGGCCAGCTGAGGCCGCTCTGGCGCTGGGGGCCTGTCGGCTCCCGTCGACTCACTGCCTCCTTCAAGCGCTGGTCCTCCTTGGCCTCTTCTAGTCATGAGGATCCTGTGCCCGAAGGTGTTTGGAGCTCAGAGCGTGACCGCAGCTTATGTCCACGACCTGGATCCCTGCTGAAAACCCTGACCCTTGTTCCCCGAGTGACACTGCGTGTCTGCTAGTCAGCCATCTTGAACCGGAAGCGCCTGTAATTTCATTTTTAATCATCAAAATTATCCAAGTGTCTTTTAGCAGGTGTAAAGATAATCTAACTGTAGTGATTTATAAAATTCTACACTGAAATACTCTCAGGAGAGAGAAAAGGAAGAGAGAGAATATGCTATCATATATTTACCATAGATGAATCATATTGAAAAAATCTATAACCCAAATAAATAAACAGTAAAAATGAGCCCACACAAGGTAATTCTACTTATATGAAAGCAGATCATTGTTTAACTAGAGCCTGGAGTGGGAGGTTACTATGGAGAGGGACAGATTACGAAGTGTCACAAGGAAACATTTTTTCTATATATTGACTCTCCTCATGTGCATACACAATGTACCCTGATCATAATTCCTCCAGCCATTCTCTTTTGTCCCCCTGCCCCATCCTTCCCTCCACTACACCTCCTCTTCTTTGCAAGGAAACTTTTGAGAAAAATGGCTATGCTCACACTATTTTTTATTTTGCTGATGGCTCATAGGTGCAATCATATCTCCAAACTCATCCAGTTGACCATGTTAATACATGCAGTTGATTTTGCATCGACTCTACCTCAGTAAATCTACATCTGTAAACAAATGTCATTAGAGTAACCAGGCTGCAAGGCACTAGAGAAAAGCCCCCCATCTCACATGCCCTCTGGCTGGAGTGTTGCTGCATCTAAAATCCCACCACAGACACTCTCTCCTTTCATATCATTGCTCTATCTTCAGGCACGACTAGCTGATTCTTTCTATATGAAACCTAACCTTAACCATCTTATGTGAAAGGGGAAATTTGCATGACTAAATCAAAAACAAAGCAGGTTGGTTACTGGCATCAGGAATGCAGGTATTGTAGCATTCTCCTTTTCCCACTCGGCATCTCCTCTCACACTTCCCTCTCTAAATTTTATAAGGTTCTGGTTGGACATTATTGTGTTAAACCAGCTGTCCCCCACAGGCCACGAAAGTGGCCCCAATTCAGTTCTAGTGTATTTTCTTCATGCTTCACAGCCAGAGGAAAGGTTCTCCCCACAACCCCTGTTCAAAACAAAACAAAATGAGCAAATGAAAATCCCAGTTTGGATCTCCAGCTTGCAATCGTCCTCCAAAGTGGGCAAGCTTCTGTGGCTGAAAGAGTCGTACCTGAGAATCCTGCAGTGTGAGCCTGAGAAGTGGGAGAAAGGAGAGAAAGAGAAGGGATAGATACAAGAAAAATCCTACTTCCTCCAGGCATTAGCCTGGATCCCACACTGGCTCTGTTTGTTTGTTTTTCTTTGACATGTTTTTACTGGCTGTGTCACCATGCTTTCTTTGCCCAGAACTGCCTTATCAAGGAGATAACTGGTAACAAACCCCATGAGATCACCTCTCTGCCTACCTAGAAGTCTTTGCTCATTTTCTTTTTCTTACCCATAAGATAGAAAACTAAAGTAATATTTTCCCAGCTTACTAAAATAGCAGTTGTAATTTTTATCTTCTTGCCCCATTTATTTTACAAATACATTTCTCAGACTCTGGTAGTCCGATGAAGCCAAGGATGTTTGCATCTAAAATGACTCAGGAAGGAAGTGAGTTTTGGCAGAAGCCTGCCTGCTTTTGTGCTTAGGAACAGGCTCCTCTCCACAGGGAATAAGGTCAGTAGAATCCACTGCTGTGGGTGAATTTAGTCAGAGAGCATTTACTCAATGCACCCAGGCTAAGTTACCCAATCACAGTGAAAATGATGCAACCTAGTATTATATTACTAACAACTGAAGGGGTAGGAATGGGGAACTGTTTAGGATCATACACCATAACAAAGACTTTTCATCAGACAAATGTCAAAAATTTGGCATTGCAAATTCTATTTGGTTTGGACAAAAGTGAAGTTGAAAGTTATTTATTATTTTTTTATTGTGTGAGCCTTCACCATCAGAAACACAAAAAACTCAAAATATAATCTTTTCATATTTTATTTTTAAAATTGCTTGTCTTCAAAAATTCATGAAAATGAAAACTGCTTCTACCTTTATCTAAACTACCACTTTCAAAAGACATTCTTTGTAAATTATTTTTCAATACTTCTGAAATTCACTTCAAAGAATCTGGCTAACATTTAAAAGATTTTTTTTTCTCCAAAGTCTTATACATTACTGATGCAGGATTTGGGGTTTCAAGAGGGGTCCTTCCAGGCTTATGAACTCCAAATTTTGGATCCTTATCCTAGTTTAGAAAAAAGCTGTTAAAAAAAAAAAGACTCTGAGAAGGGTAAATTATGAATGATCAAGTTTATTTAGGGAGAAACCATGAATTAGGAGGTTTACTGTATGGGGCACTGAGATGCAGGGAGGAGGCTAACTGAAAGAAGCAAGCCAGAGGAGAATTCTCCTGGAAAGGTGGGAAGGGAGAAGGGTAAGGAGAGAATCGCCATCCCAGAGGCACACCCACCCACATGTAGATGGCAAAGCATAAAAACCAAGATTCCCTTCAAATAAAAGGCCAGAAAGTATTTAAAAATGGTGAAGGACTCAGAAAGCAAAGACAAATCATGCATATAATCAAAGTGAGAAATGACCCCAAAGCATGCCACAGAAGGCAAGCAGAAAGCCTTCAAACCTTAATCCCAGACTCAGGAGGTAGGAGGATCCAAAGCCCGGGACTACCTCGTGAATTCCAGGTCAGCAAGGGCTAGAGGGGGACCTGCAAGCAGAAAACTACCCCGTCCAGGAGAAGTCCTCTCCCCTTTCCTGCCTGGCTGAGGAGAGAGATAGACTCACATGCGTGCTGGGCAGCTGAGGTCACAGGAAAGAAGAGGAAGGCCTGTGCTCCAGCTCCTTTACCTGGTGAGCCTCGTTATCAGACTCAGGTGTGTAAGGAGAGTCCTGACCCAGGAGCGACCTGGTTGGTTCACAGACCCAGGGGCTGAGCTGACAAAACTGTAATAACTTTGTCTGATCCCGCCTTGTCCAAGATGGCTGTCAGTGACAGGCCTCAGGAACATTTATTACAGTTTTGTCAAAATGGGAAGAATGGTATCACCTGGTTCCCTCTTTGGGCTTCTGTCCCTGACTAACTGCCTGTGAAAAGCTATCTTACTCCTGTTTCTCCTTCATTACCATATGCATGAGTGTTATCTTCCCTGAAGAGTTACTGCTCTAAACCAATTGGGAATTATGTTGGAAGAATTTCAGTTTCTTGTGTACCAAATCTACCAACAAGTCCCAACACACACACACACACACACACACACACACACACACACACACACACACACACACACATTCTTCTGGCATAACTATAAATGTCTTAGTCATTCATCATTGACAAATGCATTGTACAATTTGGCTTTTAAATTTTTGAGGAGTGAATGGGTGTAATCCACAAATGAAAGAAAGATCTCCAAAACTATAAAATTTTTTTTTCCCAATGTCATGGAGAATGGAGCCAGTAAAAGCTGAGATTGTTTATTTATCATTGCTCTTGTGGTTATTATTGTTACCAGAAGAAATTACAGTTTTATACTTTGGGGACATTTTAGTTTTCATCAGACATACAAGAGAAAGTGCTGAAAGACTGAAAAGGGAATAATCCCCTCCTCCATTTTCCACACTTCCTAATATTTCAGTTCAGTTCATCAGAGCTACTTGTACTTTATTCTTTAGCTATTGAAAGATAGTCACTGATGGTCATTTTTTTATTTCCAAATGATACACATAGACTTGTTAGTCCCACATTGTTGATTATAGAGATTAACTTCCTCTTGTGATAGAGGGAGATATGTCTTTCGATTTACTTTCTCTACAGAATTGTGAGGCTATTTTCAGTTATATTTTGTAACTATGTAAATATATTGTTTCAAAATTTTCTCCAAAAGTGTCAAAATATCTTCCTCGCCTATTTATCTTGTTTTTGTTTGGTTTTCTTTTGTTTTCCAAGTGGCATAACTTATCAGATGGCCCTTTTCCTGGTGACCCCCTGGCACCCACTATCCTTTAGCTGAGACATCTCCTTCCTGTGCTCACTGGGTCTGATGGACTGCTTTCTGGATCCCGGATCTTGCTCTTGCAAAACTTGGTTCCTTAAAGTGGAGCTTCTAAGAAAGAGGTATTTCTGGGAAGTACAGTTGCTGAGTCCCAACATGTCAGGGAAATGTCCTTTCCTGTTCTCACATTTGATTAATAGTTGAGCTAGATGTTCCATTCCAAGTTCAAGATCACCATCTCCCAGATTTCTTAAGTCACTGATCCACTCCTGGCTAACAGCCAGTAGTGTTGAGAAGTCTAATTTGAATTTGTCCTACAAATTTGTGTTGACTGCCTGCAATGAATCAGGCACTCTTCAAAGTACAGCATTGCACAAAGACACAGATCTCTCCCTTCATGAAGGTGACAGTCCAGTGTTGGAAAAAGAACATGTGTAGGAAGTTATAGATTGCAGAAAGTCTATAAAGACAAGAGTAGGAATGTCACTTTATGATAGTGGCCAAGGGAGGTTGTTCTGTGAAGGTGCCACTGCGTTGAAACCTGAACAATGTCAGAGAGGTCTAGGGGACAGGTGAGGGCAGAGGAAAAACAGCTTATGAAAGTGAAAGGCGGAGCCAGCTTGGAAGTCTGAAATGATTACACTCCAGACTGTGGTGAAGAGCTTGTGGAGAGGTGGAGTGAGCTCCAGCGCACATCCTGCTCTCAGCTCATCATGATTCTTAAATAGATTTCTTTTTTCTTTATATTGCAATGGAAAACCACTGGAAGGTAGTCTTCATTACCATAAAAATAAGGTAATGAGGGGGGTGGAGAGATGGCTAGGTCAGTAAAGCACTTGCTGTGTAAGCATGAGGACCTGATTTCAGTTCCCAGTACCTACATAAATAAAACAAACAAAGCAAAAAACTGGGCAGAGAGATGCACCTGTAATCCCAGCATTGAAGAGGCAGATAAGAGGATCTTTAGGACATGTTGGCTAGCTCGTCTAATGCAATCAGTGAGCTCCAGCATCCGCAGGAGACTGTCTCACAGCTATGAGGTTGAGAGCGATTAAGGAAAACAGTCAACAGCAAGATCTGCCTCCACATGCATGGGCACACTGGTGCATACATACTCACACGCACACACATGGGTCTACACACACATGAACACACATACATGTTTACATGCCACACAAGAATCCACATTTCAAAAAACAAGGTAATGAAGAAGTCTCATTTAAGCTTATAAAAATACATAGATCTTTGTGTTATGTGGAGAACTGACTGTCAGAGTAGAAGCAATGCAGTTATGAAGATATCAGTGTATTTCCCTGGGACAGGTGACTATGGCCTGGCACATTGAAGTTTGAGAAGTAATCAGATTTGGGATAGAATTAAGAAGCAATAGGAACCTACATAATTAGAAAGTGGACTATGAGAGATAAAAGAGGGTTTCAGGTGGGATCTTCAAGTATATTTTATCTTAAAATACATACAAAGAAAGTAGAAGGAAATATTAATATATTTACTGGGTCTATGGTAACTTTCTATGACTTTTGCATTGGAAACATGAAGCATGATATTAAAGAACTAGCCAGGACTTGTGGGTGTGAACAAAAGCCAGGCAGATGGGGGTCCTCTCTGTGGGTGTCTGGCAGAGGTGGGTGGAAGTCACTGGCTTTCCATCCACAGATGTCCAACCAATCCTCCAACTTCACTCTGAGTCCCAAGCTCGTCTCATTTCAGATTCATGAGCAGGGACAGATGTGTTTTTTGTAGAACCTTAAGTTTTATAGTGTGGGGGTCATTATACTGAAAAAATATAAAATCATAAATGCAAATGTACTGTGAGAGTGACAACTTACTAATAATGAGAAAAAAACTGTAACAACAAATAGCAAATTTGAAAAAAAATTGACATATTCCATTCAAATGAAATCCAGAAAAGTGAAAATTTCTATGAATATACTTTATAATTCTTTTCCCCACATTTAGTTTGCTTGTTTCTTTACATTATTTTTGTTAATCTTCGCTTCTTTATATGTCTCATAATATTTTTTACAGTACAAAGAGCAAAAAAATTCAGCTTTATTTTATCTTGATTGAATTTTTTCAACACATCAGTATTTTAGAGCTTTTTTTTTTTCTGTTCCTCAAGTCATGTACTGGCATGTCAATTAAGATTGTTGCCAAATTTGGAAAGCCTTGCAATACATTTATTCTATTATAAACCCAAAGATTTCAGTGCATTTCAAGGTGCCTTGTGTAATGACTAGCCTTAAAAGAATCTTTAAATTGATGACACTCATTAACCTGCTTGTCATCAGTGCCTTTGTCTTGTGTGCATGATGAGTTTTTATGTTATCTCTGCAATGTCAATATTTCATATAAAACAGCAAGAAATTAAATTTTTCTGTGATCCTATGAACTTCATTTTTTTCATTAATTGGACTATCATAATATCCAAAAGCACATTCATTATTTCTGGTTAAATTTTTTTGTTTTTCTCTTAATAAATTATTGTGCTAAGATACCCTGAAATGATGGTTCAAGTTGCTTTTTTAATCTCAGGATGATGTCTACCAGTTTCAGAGTCCAGAGTGTAACCATTACACAATGGAACCTCACTGTCTATCCACGTCAGTTGTCATTGTTACCACTTTTATTTCATATGCCTTTAAATTTGTATCTAAATCTTCTCTGCAAATGAGTGCTCACAATACATATTTTATCTTATTCTTGAAAACATATTGTATACTATATACATATATATTTTTTTAAAGTCTTGGTACTTGAACATTAGTTTTAGGCCATTGGGACCTCCAAGATGATCTGATCAATTGAGATAATGAGTTTATGACTTCATACACAAATTCTTTATATGCTATGTATATGTATGTGTAGTAGAAATTCCTATTTATTCTATTTTTTGTAATTATAAAAAATGTATGATGTGTTTATGTTACATGTTATGTTAACAAATATATTTCAAATAAGAAGGAATTTCACTTTTTATTAGACATGATGAGAATCAAATTCCCAGCTTGTTATTTATAAATCTGATGCTTAGATGCATCTTCATAAACTTTCTTACATATCCTCATTCTGGGCACCACGGGATACTTCCATACCTTTTGTGTACCTTTTTTCTACAAAAGTAGAAGTTGGTAGAATGGGTAGTCCCTTCCTCATAGGAATATATAGAAACATTTTAACTGTACACACAAATTCCTGAGAACCACATAAATGTAATCTGAGTAAACCAGAATTAAATGTATGTTCAATTCAACTTTCTTTCAGAGATATCACTTGTTGTAGTTACTTTCTCATTGCTGGGACTAAGCACCCAACCAAAAGCAGTTGATGGGAGGAAAGTATTTTGGTTTACAGTCTTGAGAGGAAGCTTCCTGATGGCAGGGGAAAGCATGGCATGAGCAGAGGCTGGACATCACTTCCTGCCACAGCAGGTGGACAACAGCAGCAGGAGAGTGAGCCAAGCTCTAGCAAGGGGGAGCTGGCTATAACAGCCCTAAGTCTGCTCCAAACATACCTCCTCCAGCAATGCTCCACCTCCCAAATTACCAGCAGCTGGGGACCAAGTATTTAGAACATATGGGTTTATGGGGGACATCTGATTCAAACCACCACATCCCCCCAAATGTGGTAACCACTCCAAAGCTGTCAGATATAGGGGTGCATACATACATGAACTTGAACTGGAAAGAAGAGTCTCAGGTAATTGTCATTAAAATATTCATTTTCTCAAAGCATTTAAAAGTACCTGCCAGTGCAAACACATGGTAAGCCCTCTTCCTGGCCTCATGTCTTGGAAGTGACCCATACAGATGAGAGACTTGCCTTAGAAAATGCACTAAAAAATCAAGTTTTAGTCTCTCTCTGTCCAGCACTCTGTAGAGCAGCAGGTGGTAGGCTAGCAGAGTGTGAATATGTTCTTCCATATTGCTCTCATGTTCCCCATGAGGTGCCTGACCTCCACCTTTGGATCCTCCAAGTTCTGAGCTTACCATTAATTCGACTGTGCCACCCCATGCTCTTACCCAGGCTTCCCACATGCCTCTCAGTCACTATGCCCCCATCTGCTCTCAGACCATAGGGCTTCAGCAGTTGATATGCTATTCTAGAAGGACCTGTGGGCCTAAGCTGGCTAAGCAGAATTGTTTTGTTTTAGTTCTTACTGAGCATTTTGTCCTATTATGAATAAACATAGTGAATTAGCTTAGGGTATGTTACTTAAAGGAAAAAGATAGTAATGTGTACATAAGCTCCCCAAAGCTAAACCCATTCAAATTATAAAATATATTAACAAAAGCTTACACTTGCTAATGTCACAAATTCCTTTTTCTTTCTTCTTATGGATTCATGTTTCTCTTAATCCTTCTTATCATTTTAGAGAGGTGCTAGAAGGAAAACAAATTATCTTTATTAGAGTCATCTCTCCTGTGAGTACAAATAATGCTTCTAAGTTTTCAATAGCATGTTTTCTTCTTTCCTTTTGTCACAGAAGTATGTGTGCTAAATGCTGTTATGAATCAACCTTGCCCAATAGAAACATCTGCTCGGAAATCTAAGAAGTTCTCATGGGATGTGGGTTGCTTCACAGTTGTAAGAGGCTCTCAGGGCTGGGGAGATGGCTCAGCAGTTAAAGGTGCTTGCTTGCAAAGCCTGCTGGCACATGTAAAGTAAATGCAAAAAGTGGCACATGTGTTTGAACCTTCTTTTGCAGTGAGAAGAGACCATCATGTGCACATACAATACATACACACATACATACATGCATAAAAATTTGAAGCAAAGGAGGCTCTCATGCAGCAAACACATGTGTTCTCATATGTTCATCACTGTATAATTCTCCTTCTCTCTTTCCAACGTGGTTATTCCTTCCACTTGTCTACAAATTGCCTATAGTTCACAATGCTAGTATTGATCTTAAAGTAGAACTTGAGAATCCATTAGGTCTCTGTGGCAGTTTGAATGTATGTCTTCTTAGATTCAGATGTTTTATTAAAAGCTTACAACCTGGACCTCCATCCACCTGGTTGGAAGATGTGTCACTGGGGACAGATCCCAGAGTCCAGCCCTAAAGTGTGTTTGGAGGTGCATCTGATTTCCAGCCGAAAGTTAGGCAGAGCAGTCTGAGCTCTGGTGGGTTTGTGCGTTTGCTGCTTGATGCAATATTTCTCTCTGCTTGGTTGTATGGAAGCAGCTTCTTCCGACATTGATGGGACTTCCTCCTGGATCTGTAAGCTTTAAATAAACCCTTCTTCCAAAAACTGTAGCCAGCATTATGAAGCTGACTACAATGACTCAGAACTGGGCGAGTGGTAACAGGACAATTCAACTTTGTGGGAATCCAGAGAATAAATACCTGCTAAGCAATTGGGTATTGGTTAGGTGTTCAGCTTTTGGTAGACACACTGAGACAGTTAGATCATTGAGAAGCTCAGAATACATCTTGGATTATCTCTCAAAGACTCTTAATCACTGAAAGTTGTGAAAAGAGGCAATATTTATTTGTATTTACTATAAATTCTTGCAACAGTTACTTTCTCATTACTGGAACAAAATACCCAATCATAAGCAGCTTAAGGAAGGAGAGATTTTTTTTTTCCTGTTTACAGTTTTAAGGGGAAGTTCAGAATAACAGGCAAAGCATGGCCCCAGCAGGAAACTGGAGTCATATTATCATATCAGCAGGGAGAAATTAGAGAGAGCAATGAACGCTGATTGCTCAGGCAGCTTTCTTCATTTTATACAGTCTAGGAATCCAATCCATGGGATTGTTAATGTGCCCCTGAAGTCCTAAGGATACACCCCATTATTTTCTTCTTAGGACTTTCACATAATTATTAATCTTCAGGAAGAACAAAGTTTCTTCTTAGTACAAATAGCATTGTTGTGTGAAACAATGCCTTGGGCAGAAGCTCACACCTGTCCGGTCATCCCAGATAGGGCTCAGGAGACTGAGCCAAGCACAATGGCACCGAAACCCAATGTTTGTGAACCAGTGAGCATTGGGGTTACAGGGCATGAGTGAGGGGCTACTCAGAGGACTGTGGATGACGGGAAGGCAGTTACAGTACTGCAGAGGGCATCGGTCCTAGCTGGAGACCCCATGGACTCTGCATCATGGAGTTTTCCGTCTACTTCCTATATAATCTAGTATTTCCTAAAAACCACTTCGTACCAGGGGGAGAACAGAGGGAACACAACTGGAGCCTCAGGTGAGCATCTTGCGTCCCCTCCTCTATATACTAGGGAGTGTCAGGAACTCATTACCTTGGTCCTAGATCTGACTATCACTGTATTGTTTGGCTCCAGAGTTTCCTTGCCAACGAATTCACTCTCTACTCCAAGATGGCATCATATTGTGCCCAGAGGAAAAATGTCATACAACAGTCATGTCAAACATAAGATTTGTTAGTAACTGAAAAAATAATTTCTACTCTGTGAATCCCTCCATGTTCAGAAATAGTGGTCTAAAATTTACTGTAGTATCATATTTGAGCATACTCTTACTTTCTCTGATGAACTATAGCCCTCTATTTTCTACAATTTTTTACTGAAATAAAAGTTACTAGTATCACTTTAAAGAAAAAATGTTCAGCATGGCTGGGTAAATGGCTCAATTGTTTAGAATGCTGGTTGCTTAAGCATGATGGACTGCCAAGATTAACTCCCCAGAACATACTCACACACACACAAAAAGGCTGGCATGGCCATACATGTCTGTAATCCCAGTGTGCCAGGGAAAGAGACCAGTAAACTGCTGGGAGTCATGCATGTCAACTCCAAGTTGAGGAAGAGAACCTATATGTTAATGAGAAATACAAGGATGCCTAATGTTCTCTTCTGGCCTTCACACACATATGTGGGGGCTGTACATATGCATATGCACAAGTATATAACACACAAACCCTAAAAACACACACACACACACACACACTCATTAAAAAAAAAAACCTGTTAGGGATGGAACCCACGTCCTCACACATGCTGGGTAAGTGTTCCACCACTGAGCTTCACCTTATCATAAAGTTCTCCAGATTAATTCATCTAGCCAATATTTTTAGATTTTTTAAAATCTTTTTCTTTGTGGTGCTGAGGATTAAGCCCAGGGCCTTGCACATGCTGGGTATGCACTCTCTACCACTAAGCTATATCCACAGTTTTCCACAAGTGTCTTTGAAAACCTACTATGTGTAAAACATTGGATTATAATCTCCATGATATCAAAGATTGCATTTGTTTTGTATCCAATTGTATTTCTAGCACTATAAATATCACTCAGCCCAGGGAAGACTGCAGAACATAATCATTCTTATTGAATAGGCATGAAGTAAGTAACAAGTAATTCATCAGCTAATATAGAACAGAAGAGAAAGTGACAGAGGTATGTTCTTTTGCTTGTAAGAAATAGTCACAATTTAATGGCTTAACACAGCACAAATTTATTATCATCTAGTTATGAAGTCAGAAGTTCCAAAATCACAGTGTCTGCAGAATGCTGTGGGAGATAGTCTGTTTCCTTGCCTTTTTTAGCTTCTAAAAGCTGCATGCATTCTTTGCTTACAGTCTTTTCCCTGTCTTTAAAGCATGAAACTCACTCCCACTTATGCCCACTCTCCCCCCACACCTCCACTTATTGTAGTGCCAACCTTCTTCTCTTACTGTGGTCCTCCCCCTCTCTTTCCTAAGGACATCCTATGTCCACATTGGGTACATTGTAGATAATTTAGGACCATCTTCCTATGTCTAACTCTTTACCTTAATCACATCTAAGGTAACATATTCATGAATTCAGAGGGTTAGGATGTGGACCTCTTTGGGCACCACCATTCTCTCTACCACACATTGATGTGATGGACTTCACTTCAATCTAGCAAGACAACGCAAGGTTTCCAGAGAAGGTTATGATGCTCTGAGTCTAGAAACACAAGCAGATATGGAAGAGGGAGGCTTACAGGAACAAGAGAGTCAATAGCATGGGAATCAAGAAGAAAATAGGAACAGCAGGGCTCATGCAACTCCTCCGAAGGATTGGTAGGAATGGAGAAGAGAACAAGACTGATCGTGGGAGAGCAGGTGCTGAACAGCATCAACAAACAGTGGGGCCAATGGGATGGCCATCTGTGGTGACCAATCATGGACAGTCTTGCAGTGCCTGATAAGGGGGTTGGAATAAATAGGCAAGGGGAATCAATGAAGAATTTTACACAGCTTAAAATGGCTCCATAATTTCTTGCACTTAGATACACATTAATGTCCTTAGCATAATGGCAAGTTGGCTCCCTTTGCACACCCCTTGTCAATGCTTATGAACCCTCTAGGGATAGCATTTTGAAGAATATGAAATTACCTACCTGTGACTACAAAGAAAACCAATTTTCTGAAATAATTCTACCAACAGCCCACGGGGCATCTGTGGATCCCATGTGAACGACTCAAGTTTCTGGCTTCCAGTCTCCTCCCTCTCTCTTCATAAAGTCAGAATTCCAAGGACAATAAACTTTTTTTGCACCCCAAAGTCCGTGGTATAAGTTACTCCTTTAGATTTTAGTATTTTCATTCTTCTTATCCATACCTGAATAATTTCTACTTGGTTTGAGTATCACTTTATTGGAAAAACTTAATAATCCTCAGACTAAAGTATTTTCTCAATTAGAATATTATCAAGTAGTGTTCTTTTATGAAAGGAATATTTACATAGTTATATATGTAATTCTATCCTAATTCTTATCTGTCCCTTAAGATCAAGGCCTATTACCTATATTCACATTGTCTGGCACAGTAGAAAGTCAATGCATTTTTTATAATATGATAATTTATTTGTGAAACAGACAAAAAGACGAAGAGTGTATGTGTGAGAATATGGGTGCACCAGTGCCTCTAGCCACTGTAAACAAACTCCAGATGCATGTGCCACTTTGTACTTCTGGCTTTACGTCCATACTGGGGAATTGAACCCAGGCTTGTAAGCTTTGCAAGCCAGTGACTTTAATAGCTAAGCCATCTCCCCAGCCCTCAATGTGTGTTTTAAATTGCTGTTCTATATTGAACCTTTTAGAATTGCAGAAAAAAATTACAGAGGTAATACGGAGAGGTATTAAATACCCTATACCCAATTATTAGTATGATTCATTTTTAAAACAAATATATATATTGATATAATTAACTAAATCTCATACCTTATTCATATTTCCCTAAGTTTGACCTAATGTTATTTTTTTATATCCCAGAACGCCACTAAGGTCTAAACCTTAGGTTTAGACATCATGTTTTCTTGGGTTTCTCTCAGCTGAGCCATCTCTCATGTTTTTAAGCTATTGCTTGTCTGTTGGATTTTTTTTTTCTTTTTTTCATTTGATGACCTTAGCCACTCTGAGGCATGCTGGTCAGGTATTTTGTTTGCTGTCCCTCCGCTGGGAGATTCAGGGGAGGAGGACCTCAAAAGTACTATTAGTCTCGTCACTTCATGTCATGGATATATTCAACCAACATGCCCACCACTGTTCCTGTTAACATCACTCACCTGACTGAGGTAGGATTTTTAAGTCTCCACCATTCCCCACTTTAAAACACTCTACTTACTGGAAGGAAGTTACTCTGAGCAATGGACATTTAAAGAGAGCCTCTCCCCAATGAAATTCCTTTACTTCCTAGAACCAAAAAAAAAAAAAAACCCTCCAAGGCTCATTTCGCATTATTTTATCATGCTCCAGTCATAGAACTCTGGTCAGAGAACTACTTAATTATATTGAAATACTAATTTGGAACCCAAGATCTGGACATTAACAGTGCTCATTACTACTAGGAATTGTTAGCATAGGCCCTGTCAGTTGACACAGTAAAGAAACATGTTTGCATAGTAGTCTAGGTATGTACACGTGTCCATAAATTTTTCTAGATGTGGAGTGGAGTCCACTAGCAATGACCTCCAATTTTAAGAAGGAAAACATGGCACTGAGTGCACAGTGAAAATGGGTTAGTCCTAAGCAGGAACTTAACTGAAGAACAGAAATAGGAAATACAGGAAGCTTTCCATCTCCCTGACACAGATGGAACCGGAACCACAGACATTAAAGAACTGAAGATGGCAATGAGGGTCTTTACTTTGAAGCCTAGAAAGACTAGACCAAGAAAAATGATAAGAGCAATTGATAAGAGATCAGAAAATGAACTTTTGTAACGTTTTGACAGTGATGACTCAAAAGATACCAGAGGTATCTACCTGCAAGATGTCACATCTCAATGCAGAAACATTTGTACAACTATATTTATAGCAGCTTAATTCGTAATAGCCAAGAATTGGAATCAACCCAAATGCCTATCCATGGAGGAATGGACAGCGAAACTGTGGTATATTTACAAGATGGAATTCTACTCAGCTGAAAGGAAAAATGACGTAGTGAAATTTAGGAAAAAATGATCTGACTTTGAGCAGATCTTACTAAGTGAGCACTCAAAAGATCAGAGAATCGAACACCACATATTCTCCCTCATAAGTGGTTCCTAACCTGAATAACAGTAAACTCTAAGCAAACCAACCGGAATTGAGAGTTTGGGAAAGAGAAGTAAGAAGTGTGGGGGGGAGGGATGTCTTAAACATGAAGTTGAACCAAAACTGGTCCAAAATTATAAAATCCTCACGTGCACAATGTTCACTATTGAGCATGGAGTGGGCATCATCTGGCAAGTGGGGCCGAGAATGGAAGGGGAGAGTGTCTAAGTTTGTGAAAAACCGAGTAGTCTAGCAGCTCCTGGTCCCAGCCACAGAATCCTTCCTTCACTGAGATGTTGACCAAAGTGACCCATGAGGTCCACAATACACGACAGGATTCTGTCAAAACTCTTGATTACCAATCCCAGGCCTGAGGTGAGATCCTGTTGCTGAAGAACCACAGAAAGCCATCTATCAGCACAGAGAGACCCTACGAGGTCCAGAATGGTAACCAGTCCCCAGATGGTAGTTACTGCAGAGCTGGAAGGCCCTGCATAAGCTGTCAGGGAAACTGGTCAATGACAGCTGGAGTAAACAGAGTCCACTGACAAGAAACACAGTTGGCCACCATGTGTAGGTTGAACACATGGCCTAATGGGAGAGAACAGCGAACCATGAAGGGAGCACTTGTGCAATGGAGATGCCAAAGCCAGGGGGAAGCAATCAACAGTTGACAATTCAGCCAAGAAATCCACTCAGTGAAAGGGAGTCCGTGACTGGAACTGGGATTTCAGGGTAAATTACATAGGGAACCAATATCTTAGGACACCAAAGAGAAACTCACTTTACAAGTGATTTACAAAAAGTTACCAACAATAGAATTTAGCCAACTCAGGAAAGTGTATCTCAGTTAACCTATACTGATCTCACTCTCTGATGGAGATTCTGTTTGTATTTTTCAGAAGGCGCCAAGAGAGCTGTGGCTCTTCCAACCCTACCATTGAGCCACAGGCCAATAGATGTCTTCCTGGCAAGAGATGCTCAACCCCAGACCTACCATGGAGGATCCACATGGAACCCTGCAGGCAGTGATGGGGCAAGAGACCTATAACCACAGCCAATTGATCAACCCAGGATGAACCAGCGAAACAGACACCAACGATTTTAAACACAACCTCAAGCAGAAGCACAGAGGCCCCTAAGGCCTCAACTACAAAGCAGCTTTAACTCTCACCCAACATGACTCAGGGAACTGAGTGGAAGAGGGGGCGGAAAGATTGTAAGAGACATGGTGGGGGAGAATATCCAGAGACATTGCCCCCTCAGTAACAACATGCAAACGAGGGTGGAACTGGGTTGACTCCTAAGCTATTCACAACCCCCTACCCCGTGGACTGATCCAGATTGCCCAAGGAGGAGGATATCCAACTGACCAGGGACAGGGAAGAGGGAAATAGGGGAACTGTAGACATCAAAACATTATTCCCTTATTTAGTGTATATAATTATCGATAAAAAAGATACCAGAGAAGAAATTCTAAAAACTTTTAATGTCTCCAATGGTGATGAAACCAGGAAGATATTCAAGCATCTGGTATGTATGGCCAAAGAATCAGGCAAGAACCTGATTGGTGAGGAGCTGCATACAATATGAAACTATTTGAGATTCCTCCATATCTTTGCAAGGTATAAGAACACATTCCTTTTTAGTGGAATAGTACTCTATATGAATATACCACAGCTATCCATTCTTCTATTTAAGGATATCTTAATTCCTTCCACTTTTTTTGTGATTGGGAATAAATCTGCTGGAATATCCCTGTTCAAGTTTTTACATGGACATATGTTTTCAAAGAAATTATGTAAAGATTTAGAGTGTGATTGCTGAATTATATGCTAAGACTCTATTCTGTATCATTAAGAGAAAAAAAAAACCCTAAACCACCAACCACACTCTCTTCCAAAGTAACCATGTCAATGCATTTTTAATGAATTATTAAAATGTTATTCTAGTGGTAATATGCAGATAAGCTCGTGAATGAATTAAAAGCCAGAGATTGACTTCAGTGAAGATATTGCCATAATGGTTCTAAATAGAAATAATGAATATTTGAAATAAGGAGCAACTGGAAGGGTTTCGGTTCTCCTGCTCCCAACTCCTCATGGCTTTGAGAAAAATCCAGAGCTGAGTTGTAGCTCAGTAGTATGTTTGACTAGCATGACCGAAGTCCTGGGCTTCATCCTCAGCCTCGCATGAACTCTATGTGGTGGTTCATACCTATAATCCCAGCACGCAGGAGGTTGAGTCGAGAGGATTAGATGTCCAAGGTCATCCTCAGTTATACAGAGCTGGGCTAGAGAACCTATCAAAGTTAAGTATAGAATCCAGTAGACCTGACAACTTAATTGAGGTTATGATAGATGGCAGCTTCCAAGTATCTAGTTCAGGAAAACATAGTAAATGGGATTAGAGAAGAGGAAGTGGAGGAATTTGGGATTTAAACATGAATTTGAGGTGTTTCGGGAGTGAGATGTACAAAAGAAACATCATTAGCAGTTACACATGTGAATTCTGAGCTCAGGAACTAAACATGTTTATCAAGGTAGAAAGAAGTAAAATTATAGTTGTAAAAAGGCCAATAATAAGGTTTGACCTAGTAGCTTGTCAATTTTACTTTAAGAACCACGGTTTCCATTAATTTCAGTCTGCAATTTGATGCATTTGTCTGTTAAGTGACAGAGGCTTTACAATGAAGACAGACATCTGCATCTCCATCCTTTTCTGTCTGGCTGCTGAATTATTCTAGCTGCCAGACTGTATAATTCAACCTCCATTCACCAACTATATTCTGAGAATTCTTTTAGATTGCCACTATTTTCCTTCAGAACTGAGAGGGAACTTGGAGACTATCTGGCTCAGCCACTCATTCTTAAGGATGAACTTAATTGCATGTGTATTGAACCTAAACAATTCAATTACTATCATCTCACTGTACTTCCATGCTGACAAATTAAGTAATGAGTTTCTCTTAAAGGAAAAGTGACATTTATTATGATCCATAAGCATGCACCACCACACCATGCAATATATTATGATCCACAGGAGTAAGCTTTCCCAAATCCTGGAGTCTAGGTAATATTACATTCCTTTATTTTCTAAATCTAATCAAATATAACTGAGTCTTTGCACACTAAATGTGGCAAGAAGTCTAATTCCAGTACCAGTTGTCAGTGGAATACTCTCTCTGTTTCCCTTAGGCATATGAGGTTCCAGAAAACAGGAGCAGACCTCAGTTTCAAGTACGAGAGGTTGTTATCACCATAAATGTGCCTCGCAGAGGGCCTGACAGTAGAAGAAACTGGCAACTCTGAAGTGGTTCCAGTCCCTTGTGGCAAGTTTAGTCCCTGGAAAGTCTTGGCAAGGCAGTGTGTGAGTTGTCAGGGCTCACAGGCTCCTGTGCCTTTCTTATCTTGTCACTGTAGACAAGTGCCTTCCAGATGCTCTTACTGACCCTCCCCTGCCCTTGTCCCATTTCTGGAAGACATAAAACCTTTGGGATTAAATCATTCCTTTGTTGTTACTTTCAAAGCATAAAATGTCCATTCCATCTGCCTTTCTAGATGATCCATTTTAAATATATCTAAATAGAAATTTAAATTCTACTGAATAAGTAGTAAATCAAGGGAGTCAAGCCAGATAAGCCTGTGACTGACAAGTTAGGGATTACATACACTGTGTATATGGAGCAGACTACCTGACAATATCCAATCTTTTGATTCAATAAGAAGTCAAGAGGACATTCTTTCAGGAGAATTCTCTAAAATTTCAAATGTTAGTAACTAATATGTCAAAATATTGATTAGATGATCAGATCAAATTAAAAATGCCTATTACCAATGGGTTACCATTTTGAAAACTTATCTACTGTTTTGAGTGCACATGTGTAAGGAAAAAATGAACTGTTTGGAAAGCAGAAAGGGTTCAATGATAGGGGGATGGGAGAGTTAAAGGAAAGTAATGGGAGGGATTATGATCAAAATGTATTATGTACAAGCATTAAAATTCTCAATAAAAACAATCTATTAAACTCAGTGTGATGGTCCACACCTATAATCCCAGGACATGGGAAATTGAGGCTGGAGAATCATGAGTTCAGAGCCAACCTGGACCACATAATAACACCTTGTCTCAGAAAAAAAAAGAGAAATATTTGTGTGCAGTTCTAATTGCCAATCCTAGTATCTGAAAGACAATGGTATTCCTCCCAGCTGCAGGTGAGGGAAATTTGCCACACTTCAGGAACAAAGGCTGAGTAGTGGGTGAGGTGATGTGATGATATGAGATACAGAATATATTTTCTTTTTTCTGATGAGTCTACAATAGGAGAATTCATTTGAAAGTTAAATTTTCAACCTTGTTACACAGTTTTTACAATGATCTACATCCATGACCTAATTTGGACATGTGAATGACAAGTGTCTGTGCTTGAACATAAGGCCCCTGGACAAGGGCTACATCCTTTTCTTTCTTCTATTGACTTGTCCCAGTGTTTTACTCAATTAATATTCAATAACCATCACAACTATTGATGGCTTAGTAGAGAAAAGGAAGTGAATGATCTTGGTAGTATTTTCTGGTACTATAACAAGACAATTTAATAATGCAATTCTGTTAAAAACCTTATAATCTTATAACATCTTATAGTCTTATAATAACCTTATAATAATGCCTGAAGGTGTTGCATGAGCTGCCAGCGGAATGAGACCAATGATATTCTGAGAAAGCAGGGAACATCCTTAAGCTACACCGACCGATGGCCTGAGAGTGCAGAACACACTGCTATATGGCACAGACCAGCAAGATAAGAAGTGCCCATCTGTGTAATAGTGGTCTCAACCTAAGTGGGTAATCAACAGCTGGCTAATTGGCTATGAGATCCGCTCAGTGCCAGGGAACCCCTGACTGGTAAGGGGACCCAAGGCAATCTTGAATGGGGACCACGAACCCATCTCCAAGGGGAAGTCCTCACTAACCATAGGTCTTCAGAAAGACTACACCCTTCAAATGCTCACCAAACTAGCAATATTTGTTGCAATTGACCAATTTGATCTCACTCTCGGCTGGAGACTGTGTTTGTATTTTTCAGAAATCAAGGAGAACCGGGGACAACCAAACTCCTCCAAATGGACCTGAGTTGATGGGGCATCCAAGTAGGAGATGAACAACCTCAAACTCACCATTTAGAGCCCTAATGCAACCTCTAAGGAAGTGGGATGATGACCAAAAGATCTATTCCCACAGCAAGGCAGAGATACTAGGGAAGGATAATGGTGATAGGCAACAAGGATGCCAAAAATTGTCCAAAACACAAATTCAGAGACTCTTAAAAACCTAATAATTATGCCAACTTTAAACTCACCCACCATGACTCAGGGAAATTTGTGGAAGAGGGGGTGGAAAGAATGTAAGAGTCATGGGGGGGAGAATAACTAACGCATAAAAGGGAATGTCACCCTGGTTTCAATGATTTTCTCTAATAATTTATGATACTGAGCATAGTGTTTTGTTCATATATATAATTTTATTCCAATAAAAACATTAAAAAATAGACCGGGCGTGGTGGTGCATGCCTTTAATCCCAGCACTCGGGAGGCAGAGGTAGGAGGATTGCAGTGAGCTCGAGGCCAGCCTGAGACTACAGAGTAAATTCCAGGTCAGCCTGGGCTAGAGCGAGACCCTACCTTGAAAAAACAAAACAAAACAAAAAAAAAAAAATAGAAAGGTGTGGTGGCACATGCCTTTGATCCCAGCACTGGGAGGCATATGTAGGAGGATCACCATGAGTTTGAGGCCACCCTGAGACTACATAGTGAGTTCCAGGATAGCCTGGGCTAGAGTGAGACCCTACCTCAAAAAACAAAACAAAACAAAAGCAAAAGGAAAGAAAAAAAAGAAATGTCCATCATAGTGAAAGGTTTCCCTGCACTCTTCAGCTGTCGTTCCTCATTCCCAAGCAATGATCTTGCCTGTGTCTGGAAGTTTGCATTGCAAGCAGTCCTACCCTTCCTTTGGCTCTTACAATCTTTCCACCACCTCTTCCACAATAGACCCTGAGCCTAGGGAAGTGTGATACAGATGTCCCAGTGCTGAACACTCCACTGTCATTTCTTCTCAGCACTGTGGTGTCTTTTGTGTTATCCCAGTGGTCACAGCCATCTGAAAAAGAGAAGCTTCTCTAGACAAGAGTGAGAGTAGCATTATCATGTGGATAAGCTCACTAGACAAGAGTGAGAGTAGCATTATCATGTGGATAAGCTCACTTAAAAAAACAAGTGCTTGTATGGGAGTTTAGCCAGATAACAGCAGTGTTACTCCCCTGGGGCTCATGACCTTCCCCACTAGAGGGTTTTGACTAGGTCTTCAGTACCAGGCATGTATTCCCTCTCATGGAGGGGGCCTCCAGTCCAATTAGAGAGCACTTGGTTTCCCCCACAATAAACATGCCACTTTTGCCCCAGTTGGCACATTTGGCCCGGCTGGCCAGTCTTAAGGCTTCCAAGGTCCACTGCTGTTCACCACTATTGATGACTTCTCTCTCCCATAGGGCTGCATGAAGCCATAGCTTTTACCATCTTACTCTCAACTGATTAACAGGAGGGGCTGACTGTCATGGTTTGATCCAGGTGTCCCCCACAAACAATTGAATGTGTTCTGATAGATCCTCAGCTGATGGCAGTTTGGGTTTTACAACCTCGATGAAGCTGTGTTGTTGGGGGTGGGCTTATGGGGGTTATAAGCCAGCTCCCCCTTGCCAGTGTTTGGCACACCTTCCTGCCGCTATTTGCAGTGCTGTGGCAGAGGTGATGTCCAGCCCTCTGCTCATGCCATCGTTTTCCCTGCCAGAATGGAGTCTCCCCTTGAGTCCGTAAGCCAAATAAACCCATTCCTCTACAAGCCACTTTTGTTTGGGTTCTTTTTGCGCAGCAACAAGAAAGCTGACTGCAACACAGGGAGTAGGTTTCCAGCTCAGCTCCAGCTTGATTTCTCAGTGACCTGCAGCCCAAGCATATGTGGTCTTCAGCAATAGGGCCTTACCCTATCTAATTCTGGTGGGAGGGCAACCAAGAGCCTTAGCAATAGCCTATAATGTTTTGGGCGCCTCAGGGACCTCCCTGGCCAACAATTCACTGGAAAGTATCCCATCCCTGGCACTGAAGTTTTTCTAGTATCAATCTATGGTTATTGGCTGTGCCATTACATGAGGGAGAAGATACAACATTTGGTTTTCTGGGCCTGAGTTACCTCACTCAGTATGATCTTTTCCAGATATGTCTCTCAACTGATGAACGGATAATAAAGATGTGGCTCATTTATACAATGGAGTATTATTCAGCTGTAAAGAAACATGGAATTTGCAGGGAAAAACCTTATAATCTTTTCATGATGATGATGATGACAATGACAATGATAAGGATGTGTGTGTGTGTGTGTGTGTGTGTGTGTGTGTGTGTGTGTGAAAATTTGGTCATGACTGGTGTAGCACTTGGAAGACATAAACTAGTAGCAGGAGTCATAGCAAAAATGTCTCTATAAAATAAATGTTCTTCTTATGGAAGGAAGAATGGGGTCCTTCTTCCCAATTTTGGTTTAGAAAAGTTGGGATTTTTAATTTATCAAAATAAATTTGTATCTCAGTGGCTTGAATATTCAGAAAGTAAAAACTCACTAAATTGTCCTTGATCATAGAGACTCACAGTAAGTCACTGTGAGCCTTTGTCTCTATGAAATACAAAGAGGTCTGTGCTTAGTGTTAAATGCAGTGTCAGACCAAGGCTGCCAGCAGGAGGACCACCATGAACACACTGAGGCCTCCTTAACTCAGTCCACACTGCATTCAACCTCTCTTCACCTAATCAGCTCTGCTTACACAGTACCCTGTTCACCTCTGTATTCTCCAAAACTCACCATTGTCATTCCAGTCGTGGCAAAAATGTCAAACTCAAATGACATAGCACAGCGAGGACTTTTCAAGATTGTCAAGGTCATGAAAAACAAGGGAAAGGGGAGCAACTGCCATCGACCAGAGAAGATTGAGAAGCTATGACAGCTAAATGTGACTTGAGATTCCCGAGCAGAGAAGGGATGGGGGACTGGGAAAAGGGAGTTGTGAAATCCAGATGAAAGCTGGTGAGGTTAATGCAGTGTTCCACTGTCTGAAAAATATGTCGTGACTGTGTGATATAGTAACATGAGTAGAAACGGAAAGAAATATTGAAAACTCTAATACCTTTGCAACATTATGTAATTATTCAAAAATAAAAATTATTTAAAGCAACAAAGCAGGATTGCCCTAAAGTTCCATTCCAGGGCATTCTGTTCAACTTGGTGATGGGGTTTAGATATCTGCAGGAAGCCCCAGAGGAACCTGGTTTTTCATTACAATGTGGCCCTTGAGAGCCTGCTGTAAATCAACATGTCAATCAGGATGGCCTCTATTGGTTGTAAGTGACAGAAATGCCAACTTAGAAATAACAAGCAAAAATAAGGATTTTTTTGGTTTATGTAACTGAAACTCTGATGTAGTGCGGACTCCAGAAAAAGAGAGATTATCACCTGCTCATCCTAATTTGTTGGCCCTGACTTTCCTTCATTTTGCTCCATGGTGAAACCTTTGGTTATGACCCATTGCACTTCAGATTCATATCCTCCGGGTCAAGTTCATCAAAAAAAAAGAGCATACGTTTCTTTCCAATAGTTGCAGCAAAATGGAATTGTTTCTGACTGGTTCTGGTTGAATTGTGTGCCCAGTCATGAAGAACTGTGACTAGGGAATGCAATGTCTTGATGGCCAGGTGTGAGCTGGTTGTCCACCCCAGAGTGGAGGGTGCAGAAAATTCCACAAGGAGCTCATTGATTAGCAATTGTTCCTTCAAGCTGCACTGAGCATCTTGGTAAGGAGCCAAGTGGATAGAGCCTAGAAAAAAGGAGCTATTTGTTATCCTCACATTGTAGGGCTCCTAAAGCAGCTCCCTCCAGGCTCCCATCCTGGCTTATATCCAGTATTCTTCTACCCAGAATATATCCATGCTCACCTGTAACTCACTTACCATGCGGTGATGTTGTCACCTCACCCAGGAAGTAAGTCAAGTGAATTTACCTGTCAAGGATGGTCAATGCTGCTCTAAAAGACAATTTCAACTTTCCTTGACTCCAACTACCTTTTCTCCCTCCACCTGTCTGCCCTTTATTTCATCTCTAGTCTCTGAAGCTGGTGTTATAGGCAGTAATCACAGCTCCTATGTCAATGTGGTATCATAGCCTTATCAACCAACAATATTTTCCCTACTAACAGCTCTTTCTCCATGAGTGACTCTCCGACACTTCGCGAGTAAAACTTGAGCTATTTTGCAATCTCATTTCAACTCTCAGTTTTGGGTTAGAAGGAAAGAATTTAATTTGCCACCACTATCTGTTGGATGTTTTAGCTTTTAATGTTTAATTTCAGCTTCACGTACTTCTTCTGCATGGAATCTTTGACCTTCACTCACTTCATGTTACTTGATCACTTGTGTGAAACATCATGGATGAGCTCAAGAGGACGGTGTAGAGGAGCCAGCAGAACGGGCATTGCTGTCTCCTGCAAGGCTATGTGTATGCATCAATGTGTCCCTCAAGCCCTGCATTTGCTTCTTACCAATCCCGTCCATTCTGACAGCTCAACCGATAGAGTCTGAAGTCATCTTCCAGAACGCTTCTGGAAGGAAGTTGTTTGGCCCTCTAGGAAATGAATACTCTCAGGAATAGGCTTAAACAAATCACAGAAGTTGGTAATGAATATATCTGTTTCACTGCTTCTTGTGATCCTCCTGTCCCATGAAGAAAATGACGTAAAGCTTCTTAGGGGCAAGAGCAGCAAACCATCTGATTCCCAGGACTTGCAAAATCCTTTTACTTCCGCAGAAGAAGAAACCAAATTTTTCTCCCCATGGAGCAGGTGTGCTATGGACACAGATCCATTGCTGCAAAGCAGATGTAGAAACAGAGTGCTCGTGCCCCTGACAGAGAGGTGCAAGACTACCGTCCGAGCAGATCCTGTGTCAGCTAGCAGAAGCTCTCCTACTGGAGTTACAGATCCAAGGCACAGTTTAGTAGCATCAGGAAAGTAGGGCTAGAATCAAGAAAAGACCCTCCTCCCATGGACAAGGTATAAAAAGATGGCTCGAGATTCAGAAGAGAAAAATGAACCACTCCATCTCCAGTATGTTAGCACAGAATAATCAAATAGTCTATTGGGTATGGTGGCAGGGCACAGAGAACATCACAAGGCACAGACAGAAGGTCTGACTGCTAATAGCTGACAGTAAAAAGTACTGAGGAAAAGCCCTGTGGCACACTTGGCTACACTCTTAAGTCCGAGGGAAGAGCAGCCAAACTGGAAACATGTGAAGCCTGTGGAGAATCAAAGGTAAAAATAGCAACAAAAATCCAAATTCAGCCCAACTCCTGACTCCTTTAACTCAGCCCCGCATGCTTAGAGCCTGACAGAAGAGGCTGCAAATTTCTGGGAATAGATAGGATTTAACTCATTCCCTCCTCTTCTGTGCATAATGCCTGGTCTTTCAATTTAAAAACAACTGATATTAAAACAGCTTGAAAATTAAAAAAAAATCAATACAACTATATCTATACATTGCCAAATGTTGAAACCGTCAGCAAGAGACTTTTAAGCAATTATAATTAATATGCTGAAGGACCTGGTGGAAATGTGAACAGATGAGGAATTCCAATAGAATTATAAAGATTCTTTAAAATATATACAAACAGAATCGCTGCAAAGAAAAGTCATGCCATCAAGGATAAGAAGCTTTGATTCATCAGAAGAGCAGACAAAGCAAAGGAATAATCGATAAACTTCTAGACACAGCAATATGCATTACCCAAAAAGAAAAATGGAGAAAAAAATGAATTTTACTAAAAAAGCTGTGGTTATTGTGTTCTGATGTATATTAAAATTGAATTATGAGTGTGAGGAAAAAGGAGAACAGAAGAAATACTTGAAGCAATAATGTCGATAAGTTCTCCTAAATCAGTTAAAAAAAAAAAGCCACAGATCTAAGAGGCCCCAGGCATCTCAAGCAAGGTAAACAAAGGGAGCCAGGCGTGGTGGTGCACGTCTTTAATCCCAGCACTCGGGAGGCAGAGGTAGGAGGATCACCATGCGTTCAAGGCCACCCTGAGACTACACAGTGAATTCCAAGTCAGCCTGGACTAGAGTGAGACCCTACCTCGAGAAAAAAAAAAGAAGGAAAAAGAATTACAGTAGAATACTCATCACAAGTCTTGCAAGTCAGAAAAAAAAATCGACCAATGATTTTAAGGACTGAAAGAGAAAAACTGCTAATCCAGCTACTGTACACTCCCTGAAGATACCTCTCAGCAGTAAGAGTGAGCTAAAGCCTTATATTCAGATATAAACAAAGGCCGAGAATATTCTCACATATGTGCAAGAAATACAGTATATGAAAGGTTACAGAAACTTCTTCACAATGAAGAAAAAAATAGTTTAATTAAACAATGAATGCGGCTGGGGAGATGGCTCCATGCTAAAGGAACTTGCTTTCAAGCCTGCCAGAGTTCAATTCTCCACTTGGAAGCAAGATTAAAA
>PVHP010005085.1:51613-67437 GCA_004024765.1 Zapus hudsonius
AAAAAAAGTAGCATGCACTTCTGTTATCCCAACATACCTACTGCAATGGGCCATGGAGCATAAAAATCCAAAAGCTAGCTGGCCCCACAAAACAAAAACAAAAAGAAAACCAAGGGATATCTTATCTCAGGCAAGATGAAAGGAAAGGGAAAACACCCAGAGGTACTTCTCAGACCTGGACCATAAAAAGCCATTTTAAGCTCAAAGCACACATAAAGACAGACCACGGGCATAATATGACCTTCAGTCATTATCATGGTTTGATCCAAGTGTCCCCCACAAACAAATGAATGTGTTCTGATAGATGGATCCTCAGCTGATGGCAGTTTGGGTTTTACAACCTTGATGAAGCTGTGTTGTTGGGGGCGGGCTTATGGGGTTATAAGCCAGCTTCCCCTTGCCAGTATTTGGCACACCTTCCTGCCGCTGTTTGCAGTGCTGTGGCAGAGGTGATGTCCAGCCCTCTGCTCATGCCATCGTTTTCCCTGCCAGGATGGAGTCTCCCCTTGAGTCCGTAAGCCAAATAAACCCTTAACTCCACAAGCTGCTTTTGTTTGGGTTCTTTCTGCGCAGCAACTAGAAAGCTGACCTCAACAGTCATGCTTTTCTGCTCCTTGAAATAAGTCAGTAGTGACTATGTATAATAGTGTTCCATAGAAATATATGGCACCAATAACAGGAAATAGGCTAAGAGTAGGGAGAAGACGTACCATACTTCTTACCTTAAGATTTCTGGGTTCTTACTGTGTGGACATTTTGCCATTATGTCATCAAGTAGAGTCAGATAAGTGAAAGCTGTATATAAAACCCTACAACAATTGTTGGAAAAAACAAGAGATTAAATGGAACTATAAAAAAGTTTAAATATTTAAGAAAAAGAAATAATTACAAAAATAAACAGAAAATAAGCAGAAAGATGTTAGACTTAAATCCATCATACAATAATTATATTAGATATAAACAGATTCAATAACTCTGTTAATGGCAGTGATTGCCAAATTGAACTTAAAAAAGCAATATTTGGGCTGGAGAGATGACTCAGTGATTAAGGGCGCTTGCCTACAAAACCAAATGACCCTTGTTCCATTCCCCAGTACCCACATAGAGCCAGATGCACAAAGTCGCACATGCCTCTGGAGTCTGTTTACAGCCGCTGGAGGCCCTGGCCTGCCCATTCTCTCTGTCTGTTTCTCTTCTGCCTATCTCTCTCTTCTCGTAAACAAATAATATTTCTAAAAAGGAATATTTACTATATTATCAATAAGAAATTCATTTTAAATATAGAAAATAAGTTCAATTATATGTGGGTAAAGGAGCTATACCATGCAAGTCTAATTTAAAACAGAAACTGAATTGGCTATATTGATATCTGACAAATTAGATTATGTAGAACAAATAAATCCACCAAGAGTAAAGATATACATTAAATTATAATAAAGGGATCAATGATCAAGATGCTATACTAATTCTAAACATTTGTGTGTTTACCAAAGTGTCAAAATGCATGAATGACAGACTGAAAAACAAAAATGAATTCACAATTATGCACAATTATGAGATGTGTTCGTGTGTTTGAAAGAGACAAAAAGAGCACCGAATGCTCGTGGAGGTCAGAGGACAAGTTTTCGGGTGAGTCCTCACCTTTCCACCTCATTGGGCATCTCTGTTGATCTTTGTTCTTTGCTGTGTTCATGACTGCAAGCATCTGGGCAGTTCCTCTGTTTCCCATCTTGCAGGCTGTGATTACGGAAGCTAGCTCGCTTTTTATGTGGCGTATGGGGAGGACAGAACTCAGGCTTGAGCAGCAATAGCTTTATCCACTGAGCCACAATGAAAAAATTGTCACCTTCAGCAATCAAAAGAACAAAAACATAGCAAAGTTAGTAAGGGTATAAAAGTACAATGATATCTGTCAGTTTGATGCAATTGATATTTATAAACTCCTTCACCAAATGACAGTGGAATATTCATTCATTTCATATGCACACACACAAACCTCGACTAAAGTAAATCATGGTCGAAGGCTCTAGGCCATCAACCAATCGCAAATAAACTAAAGGAATTCGACATCATACAAATTATGTTTAGTGACCACAATGGAATTCAACTGGAAATTAATAACAGAAATCAATGTGTAGAACTTCAAATGCTTGTCAGTTAAGCCGCATGCTGCTATGAAATCACAGCGGAAAAAAGAAAAGTTAAGCAAATTTGAAAATATTTTCGGTGAGTGAAAATAAAACTAAAATGTTCTAAGATTAGCGATAGGTTGATAAAACACATTTTTGGATTGGTAGATTAAAGGAAGTACTGTTTTAAATACTGATGATATGTTAAATTTTTTTAAAAGCAAAGATTCATGTCCTTTAGAAGTTTATGTTAATAATAATAAGTCTAATTAATTAAACCGTCAAGAATGTTAATACATTACACCTTCTTTGAACAAGGAAAATTGATACTGAAGGGGGATCCAGGAGAAACAGGGAGAGGGGATGCAATATAAACTGACTGTCTTTTATTTTAAAGGAATCTTTTGAACAAAGGCTTGTAGGAGTTGCAGAAGTTAGGCAAGTACTTCTCAGAGGTTAGAGAATTCTAACTCAGAGTGAGAACAGCTCGATCCAGATCTTACAGTGAGAACATCCCTGGTACACTCTAGGAACATCCCACAGGTTACTGTGACTGGAACAGTGAGGGAGGGAATTAGGAGCGGGTGTTTGGAAGATTTTTTACTTTGCTCAGTGATGTAGGATCCACATGAAAGGTTTTGTGCCGAACTGTGACATCCTCTTTTTTGAAGTCCAAAGTAAGGATGCAAGCAGTTATCGCAGAAAATGAGAAGAAATGGTGGTGGGTTGGGCCAGGGTAGTAGGAGTAGAGGTGGGTAGAGGTGGTGAGAATTGGTGAGAATACATTTAGGGAAAGAAAAAGAGCCTAGGTGAGTCTTTCTGGAGAAACCTACACTTCTTCCTAAGCCTCTCTCTCTCTCTCTCTCACTCGCTCGCTCACTCTCTCTCTCTTAAATCTAATCATGTACTGTCATATAATTTTAAAAATATTTTATTTATTTATTTGCAAACAAGGAGGGAGAAAGGGAGAAGGAGAGAATGGACACACCAGGGCCTCCAGACTCATACACCACTGTTTATATCTGGATTTACATGGGGAATTGAATCCAGGCCAGCAGGCATTGTAAGCGAGCACTTTTAACTGCTGAGCCATCTCAACCCACTTAATAAACCTCTCACCTTTCTTTACTTAGTCTCGTCTTTACTTTGTAAACCACACAATTTCACAAAAAAAAAACTTAAAAATTTTCCCAATATATCAAAAGGATGTTGAAAGCAGAAAGAGTGAAGAATAGCCCAAGGTAATGAGAATTGGAAGGATGGAGTTTCATTGGTTGGGGGAGGCTGGAGGTGATACAAGCTCTGACCCAGTTCAAATGGGAGGCGCTGAAATGGACTTGAGGTGAAATTCCTTTATGATATTGACCACTCTGCAGTGGAAGATTCTCAAATACCCAACAACAGGGGCTCATGGGACAAAAGAAATCCCTTTAGTTTTATAACTTTTTAAGGGAAATGGTCTCTAATGAGAGATAAGAGCATACTAAGGGGTGGATATGGTTCAGGTTGCTAGTGTCAGGGGCTAGGGATAAGGCACTGGATAGGTTACAAAGTCATAGCCCAAAGCCATGCATGGTGGTACACGCCTTTCATCCCAGCACTTGGGAGGCAGAGGTAGGAGGATTGCTGTGAGTTCGAGGCCAGCCTGAGACTCCAAAGTGATTCCAGGTCAGCCAGGCTTAGAATGAGACCCTACCTCGAAGAAAAAAAAATGACAGAGTCGTAGCTCAGAGTATTGTGTAGTCTTATGGTTCTATCCAGGTTGGCAGCTTTCTCACTGTACCTGGAAACTAGAGGACTTTATCTACTTGTCTCCTATGGTGTCTTCAAAATGAAAATGTCCCCATATACTCATGTTTTAATTCATAATCCCCAGTTGGTGGCGCCATTTGGGAAGGCTGTGGAATCTTGCTGGAGAAAGTATGTCATTGGGGACAGGACTTGAGGTGGGTTCTCTCTCTCTCTCTCTCTCTCTCTCTCTCTCTCTCTCTCTCTCTCTCTCTCTCTCTCATTTCTCCCTCTCTCACTGCTTCCTCCCTGATATGAAGATATGATGCCAGTTTTTCTGCTCCTGCCATGCTTTCCCTGTCATGATAAAACTTCACCTTGAAACTGTAAGCCTAAAATAAACCCTCTCCTTCTTTAAACTGCTTCTGGTGTGGTACTTTCTCCCACCAAAAAGAAAGTAACTGATTCATCTACAAAGGACTAATATTTGTCGTGGGGCGCATGCCTTTAATCCCAGCACTGGGGAGGCAGAGGTAGGAGGATTGCAGTAAGTTTGGGGCCACCCTGAGACTATATGGTGAATTCCAGGTCAGCCTGGGCTACAGTGAGACCCTACCTTGAAAAACCAAAACCAAATAAATAAATAAATACATAATAATTTTAAAAAGAGATTTTATGTTCTAACAGTAGGTAGAATTGGTTTGGCAGTAGAATACAGAATCTACTTGGGACCCATGAAAGATGTGTAGGAGGCAGTTGCATTTTGTAATTATTTTATTTGTGTGTGTGTGTGTGTGTGTGTGTGTGTGTGAGAGAGAGAGAGAGAGAGAGAGAGAGAGAGAGAGAGAGAGAGAACTGTGAATGTGTGAATGGGAGTGTCTGTGTGCTAGGGTGCATGGATGGAGGTCAGTCCTCAAACTCTCTACTTCATTTTGAGGCAGAATCTTACTTTGTATTGTTCTTTGCTGCACTTGCCAGGAGCTTCTGGAAATTCTCCTCTCTCCACTCCCTTCCTTCCTCCAGCCATCAGCATACTGGGAATTAGAGAAGCCTGCCAGGTCTTCCAGCCTTTTATGGGAATTTAAGGATTGAGCTCAGGTACTCCAGCTTGAGTGGTGAACTCTATCCCCAACGTGGCAGTTGCATTCTTAAGGCAGGTGTTTAGAAAAGTGAGATCTGGACTGGAAATATTAATTTGAGTACTGCTATGTAGCTAGTTCTCCCAAATTAAGCCATTCCTTCCTGGAGGGCATAGGGTGTTTCCTAAGACTTGTCAGGAAGCTCAGAATGGTACAAGATTCATAAGGCCTTTCCCCAAAGTTATAAAAGCAATGAAAAATTGCTGGGAGAGCAGAGACTCTTCAATGGAATTGCCTACAAATTGAGCGACGAGCTCCAGAGACGTAGGTTTTATGAATCATCGGTGCTGGGGTAGACATTTCAATGATGCAATATTTCAATGTCACCAATCACCCATCCTCCTGTAAGTAACTCCAATAAATTCATCGTTTCACCAAAGAATTGTTTCTTTGATCTGTCATTGGTACCCTCTCAGAGTCAAATAGATATTTGTTCACATCTCCCCAGGAAAAGTCACACAGCCACCACATATTAATCAAGGACATGCAGGAAATAGAGGGTTTGTTCAAATTGAGTGATTGAGAGGAGAAACACATGGAGTAGGAAAGGAGTCAGGAAATCCACAGGACAGCAGAATATGCCATGGGTCCTAGTATTCCTGGTACAAAAAGGCCGGAGGGCGCATTCATACACGTTCTCTTGACAGGATAGCCAAAAGCGTGGTCTTTGATTTGCAAGTGCAATCCCACAGGGAACAGGTGCGCTCACCTCATTTTCTCCTATGGCCAAACCCATCAAGACTAAATGTCCCCAGATCGTACTCCTATGCCTTCTGGGAGCAGAAGGGGAAAGGTGGGCAGGGACTCTAGACAAGTGGTATACAGCATGAAGACTAAGTGTTAGTAAAGCCGAGAGGCTGGGGAAACTCAGCAAAGACTCTGTGGACATAGATGGGAAACCTCTGAACTGAAGAACACACCCCAGGCATTCCAACATGAAAAAGAGCTAGGGAATAGCATGGCCAGGGAAAAAAGGGAAAACCCAAGAGAGGAGGAAGTGATTTAGTCAAGGAAGAGGAGATAAAAGAATTGAAAACTGGTGAGTTTAGAAGCACGGGAGTTACCAGTGCCACCCTGGGCAGAGCAGAGAATCACACCTGGCAGGAGGCAAACTCAGAAAAAAAAAATATGAACACCTGACTGAGCTTCATTTTTTTTTCTACAAAGAACAAAAAAGGGATATAATTGTTTGGGAAGAGGCTGGAAGAAGCTTTGTTGTTGCTGTAATGTTTCGACTTTTAAAAAGCAATTAACCCATACCCATCAGAAGGCACATTGTGAGAGAGCGCTAAATGAGTGCAGATACGGGAGATCAGGAAGAACTGATACAGCAATATTCTCTCATGGGAGAGAAGGCTGCGGTACAACAGCGCACATTAGGGAAACATTAGTACAGAACTCACCGGCCTGCTCAGAAGTAAAAGCAATAATGCAGGAAAATAATTGTTTCGAGCATGTAGAAAGTGGCAAATGCCAGACATTACTGATGATAACTTTCAGCTTTTCTAGGCTTCACTTTTTTTCAACTCAATAGAGAAGCTGACAGACATTTCTAAATGCTTTCCAGTTCCAACAAGCTGCTGGCTGAAATTACTCAAGAAACCACACATAATGTCTAAAAAAGGCCTAATTTCCAAGCCCAGATCACATGAAGCCACTTGTAATATTCACAGTGAGGTCAACCTACAAGTTATATAACATATATATATATATACATTATATATATATTTTATATATATATTATATATATATATATATATATATATATATATATATATATATATATATATATATATATATATATATATATATATATATATTCCCAAGGGAAAACTAGATGGAATGCACCTAGGGGAGTTACCAGAAAAACACTTCAGGAGACTGTCTGGAAGACTCTAAAAGCAATGGAGACTGCACACTCCAATGCAGACTCAGTTGCTATGTAAACTGTGCTTTATAAGGCATTTAAAGACTTAGTGCCAGTGGCTTGAAGTTTAATCTTTTAATTCCATTGCCCTGTAAGTTCTTTGGAGGTTCAGTGAACAAGGAATTCAGACAAGATATTAGAAAGCCCCTTTCAGGAAAATGCTTAGGCATGGGGAATATGTGCTTCGTGTTAGTACACAAAAGACACTCGGACTAATCTGGAGATTTACTCGGTCTAAGAGCGACTCTTGTGCAAGGGTCCTGCTGAAAAGACACAGGTTTGCACAGTAGACTGTCTGGGTGTACTGTCCCCATCAGCATCAGAGGGCATGTGGAGATGGAGCATTTTCACAAACATGCCAATTTGGGTCACTTTCTTCCTGATGAAAGGCTCAACTCACTGTGAAGCATTGCATACCACTTACGTTCTTGAGGACGTGTGCACTTTAGAGCAGCAGAAAGTCAGAGGACCACATGATCAAGCACAGTGCACATCTCCAAGCCACTTGTCACCTAGCCAAGCAGAATGAAGGCCTCTGCCTTTCCCAAGGTGTCCCTCCTGTTTCAGACAGGAGCCTGGCTGTCGCATGGCTTTGTGTCTGCAGAAAGCCACACACACAGTTTAATCAATTCTTTGAGGATCTCAGAGATGGAGGCTAATTTAAGCTGGATAACCCACGAGGGCAAATGAGCATGTTTGAATGACATTTAGGAACCAGCTCACATAGTGAATATTTGTACGTTAAACTGCACTGTAATAGATGGGGAAATACAGTGTCAGGAAAAACAAATCACAATTTACCCAGCCTGAATAACCAGAGCTCGTTTACATACATCAGATTTAATTTTATTTTTTACGAGTCACTTGAGGGCAAGGCACATTTTCTACTGGAGGTTTGAGGAAGTGCTGAAGACGCTCTTTTCTCCCCCACCCTTTAGGAACGTGACAAAATTGTGGTGACATTTCTTGACACTTTTCTAAAATAACCTACGAGAATTTTCTTCAGTTTTTAATTTTGGGTTTCTTTAACTGTTTAATGACTCTTAGGTCAGGACTTCAGAAGCTGAGACACCGTTCAAGTGCCTTAGAATAGCAAGGTAGTGGTGAACATCAAGTAGATACTTGGAATCCCAAAAGTCTCATTTTGACAAAAAAAGAAAAAAAGAGGCAATTATCTGTACCTGTATTTTTCTCCCTATATAATACAAGCAATGAGAATCCTCAAAAACAGGGCATCAAGAGTTAGTGCAACGTTTGAAAATCTCTTGACATTTCTAAACAGTAAATTCCACTGCTGTTATTTGACGTTATCATAAATATTGTGTCTTATTTTGATAAAGGCATTGCAAAGGACGTTTCGTCTTCTTCCTATGTTTCTACATATAATGGGATTTTTATTTTTGTGGGGTTGTTTCCTTTAGAAAAAAGAGAAACTTTCAGAGGTTTCAGTTATAGAAATAAGCACAAGAAAAGCATTTTTGGTATGGTAAAGGATTCTACTATTTGTGTCACCAAAATATAAAGAAAAGAGACATTTTTAACATGTTTTACTTGATAATTGAGCCAATTTTTACTGATGCTTATAGAAGTTTGACACCGAAACAAGAAAAATTACTCCAAATTTTCTGTTACAAACTTTGTATATATTCCATTATGGCAAAAATTTTGATTTTAATCTTTTTCCCACATTAGTGTATACACTTGTATAATCTTAGTGACCAAGCATTCCAGATTCAGCAAATTAGAATACAGGATACCCAGCAAAATTTGCATTGTAAGGAAATCACAAATAATTTTTAGTCTAAAAATGTCCCATATAGTATTTGGACATGTTTAAACTAATGTGTGCGTGTGTGTGTGTATAATTCTTGCATTATGAAATTCAAGTTTAACTAGACATCTTACATTTGTTTTCTGTGAATCCTAATCATGCTGGATTTTTTTTTGAGGCAGGGTCTCACTCTATCCTGGAACTCACTGACTCTGTAGCCCAGGTTGGGCTAAAACTCATGGTGATCCTCCTACTTTAGTCTTCTGAGTGCTGAGATTAAAAGTGTGTGCCACCACACTGGGTATGTCGGGATTTTTTCCAAAAGATTTATTGAAGACACCAGTTAGGTGGGCTTGCTGGAGTTAAAAAGGACTATATCTGGATAACACTGAGGAAGGTGGCAAGGTAGGCCAGGTGAGGCAAGTCAAGAGGTCTCATATTTTAAACTTCAGTGAGGAATTATGACTATCCTCATAAGGTGTCTGAGACTACTAGTATATGAATACAATTAAGAGCATTGGCTGTGAGTTTGAATCCTGCCCCCTCCCCTTCTTGCAGTGAGCTTGAGTAAACTTTCTGAGCCCAAGTTCCACATCTCTAAATAAGGATATTATTTCACAATGATGCTGGATCAAATAAAGTGATTTCTAAAACTGTTATATGCTGTCTAAGAGTGAGGGCTCAATAAATAGTAGCTATATATGATTCTAAGTTTGTATAAGCTCTGATTCTTAGTGTGATTAAAATACAACCTCCCTTTTTCAAATGCAAACATACTTAGAGTAACACTATCAAACAAATAGCATGGGTGGTAGCACTAATCATTCACCAAGTCATTTGATAATTTCTGAATCATTTATTATTTCTCAAAAACTGATTTTTTCCCCCTGTTTCCTTTTTATTTTCTGACATGACTACTTGACATGGAATTTCATCACACTCCCCAGGAGCTTCTCCATCAAGGACACTGCCATTTAGTCTTAAGAACAGAAGTTTTGTTAACATTAAATATATTTCTCATGGAGAAGAAACTTATAGCCTCAATTTTTCTGCAATGATGTATGTTTTATAGTTTTTAAAGAAAAACAATGTTTTATTGATTATATCATAATCTTAATGTCTTTATTCCAAACCTTTCAAAAATGTTGCTTTTCATTTTGGTAGGTAAAAGATTTGCAATAAATTGGAACATAATTCTAAATTGTAATGACCCTTACATTTCTACCTCACTTTGAAAAATTCCATAAGTATGTATTTCATGACTATATATGCTCAGTTTTTCTTAGATGAAAGCTTTAATTTGGGATAATTTTTAACTTGCAGGACAGAAAATCTTCATATAATTATGCATTTTCTTTTAATCTTAAATGTTACTTTATTGTGGTCCATTTATCTAAAAATAAAATAGGTTAAATATTATTTATTAAATTATAAATTTAATTTATATTTTGCCAGTAAAATCAACTCCCCTCCATCCAGAACTCCAACTTCCTCTTTAATGGTTATTAATATTATTTCTAGTTCATCTTCTATACATTTTGGAAAAATATAGACAAACTCATGGAAATATAGCAGTTTGTTTTGTGGTATATACTTAAACTTTTCTCCCACAGAAATATTTAGTAGAAATTTAGGATTCAAATGACATAACTTGATCAGCTACTTTATATTTAACCTAACTGTTTATTTATATTTTTATTTATTTATTTTGAGGGGGGAGAGAAAGGTAGAGATGATTGATATGTCAGAGCCTCTTGCCACTGCAAAGGAATTTTAGATGCACGCACTAGTTTGTGCATCTGGCTATATGTGGCTACTGGGGAATCAAACCCAAGCCAGCAGGCTTTGTAAGCAAGTACCTTTAACCACGGAGTAATCTCCAAGCCCCATATTTATATTTAAAATAAGGATGTTGCTTTTTTTTAATAGAGAACACAGTATTCAATTTTTCTTTAATATCTAATTGACAATCTCTGCCTTTGATTGCCTGTTTAGGTCATTTAGATAGTTAATGTCATTAGTGTATGCCTGAGTTTAGATTGCCATACTTTTAGGTAGAGCTCAGTGAGTACTTGCTTCATGCATTAATGACTTTTCTTGATGCTGTAGCAAAATACTGACAGGAAGGTCAATTTTGGCTCATGGTTTCAAGATCTTTCAGTCCACAAGGGTGGTGGGAAGTGTGGCAGCAGGAGCACTCAGTCCATGTCGGCAGGAACATTAAGTGGCTGTCACACTGCAGCGGCAGGTAGAGAGCAGACTTGCTGTGGAAGAGGTGAAATCATCCATGTGGTCCAATGCAGAGAATGAAACCCTCTAGTAGAGGGTTAAGAAAAGTTGTGATTTTTTTATAGAGTACTTGGATTTTTAGTGCTTTTGTTTTGGTTTGACTTTGGAAAACAAATAGAATCAAATTCTTTTGTAACTTTTTACATTTTGAGTTGAAGCAATATTCTTTTTCTTCCTGTGTTTTAACATCACAACACTCATATTGACCTTATTCTTTTTAACTCTGAAATTAGATTCTAAAATGAGATGTATCGTGACCCTGAAGAATTTACCTGGATGTCCAAATTAAAAAAAAAAAAAAGATCTTAATGGAGGGCTGTTTACAGAAGTGTGTATGGCATCAGGCAACTTCTTTGAGGATTTTAGTTTCTCTGTGTGGCCTCGATCTTTAAATGTGTATGGAAACAGAGGCCAAGTATGCGAAGCAATCAAGCCTGCTTTGGAGTCTACTTTCCGTTCAAGTATTTGTCAGAGTTCTTCAGAAAACAGAACCAATAGTGTGCATTTGAGCATTCCTCACAATAAACCTCTGTACATGCATTGGCATAGACTTTACTCATGGAATTATGACGTATGGAGACCAACAAATCCCAGGATCTATGGGGGAGGGGGATGTCATCAAACTGGAGACAAGCAGAGCTGATGTTTAAGTTTAAGCTCACGGGCAAGAGAAAACCTATGTACTAGTTTGAAGGAAGTCAGTCAAAAAAGATTTTTCTCAGCCAGGTATAGTGGAGCATGCCTTTAATCACAGTACTTGGGAAGCAGAGGTAGGAGGATGGCCATGGATTTGAGGCCACTCTAAGGCTACATAAGTGAATTTCAGGTCAGCCTGGGCTAGAGCAAGACCTTACCACAAATAATAATAATAGGAAGAAGAAGAAGAAGAAGAAGAAGAAGAAGAAGAAGAAGAAGAAGAAGAAGAAGAAGAAGAAGAAGAAGAAGAAGAAGAAGATTTCTTTCCTCCTTAAGAGGGTTGCAATTTCAGCCTTTTTATTCTCTTCAGGGGGCTCAATTAAATGGACAAGGTCAGACCTAGGGCAAGCTGTTTTACTCATTCTCCTAATTCAAATCCCATCACAGTCATATTCAAAATAATGTTTAGCCAAATATCTCATCACCCTTGGTGCAGTCAAGTTCACACACACATTATCCTAAAATGGAATAAGCTATCTGCTTGTTTTAATTCATTGGTGCACTTTATCTTTTAGACGGAATACTCTTTCCAGTCTAAGAGCTGATGAGAAAGTTATATGGGACTGTGTGTGTGTGTGTGTGTGTGTGTGTGTGTGTGTGTGTGTGTGTTACAACTACATATGCATACATGTTTCTGACAAGGAACGCAGCTCTCTGAATAAGAGAACATACCATTTAGTATTCATTCAGCATCTTAGTCCTAATCTTTGCTTTTCACAGAGCAATGCACTGATGTCACCCTGAACATGTACTAACTAGTGTCTCATGGGAAAGAAGCCCCTTGTTCATGAAACTCATAGCTGTTGACACATCTACTCATCTTCTCCTCCATAGAGGAAGAGAGAGACTCTCACTTTGGAATGTAAACTAACCTTCTCTGGGGAGGAGAGGAAATGCCTCTTAGTCACCCTGGGCTATAAACACAGGGGCCAGAAGAGACAACTGTAAATCTCTTTAGAGAATATTGCCTCTATTTTTTAGGTATATTTTGCTTTTGGAACATTAAATGGAGTAGTCCTTCATTATTTCCTCAGAGTGATTATTCACTGGGCCAAATAATCAGCTGAATGGTGCCAGATCTTTATACAAATCATAAGTGAAGATCACACTGTTCTTTCGTCCGTTTTCTAGGTCTTTAATCTCTGACAAACACTGAACGCAGGTGACCTTACAGTTGTGTCTGCTCCTTCTTTCAACAGCCCAGTGAAGATTGGGGTTAACCAAACCACACCAGTCTCCAGGCAAGAGCAGAGCCTTTAGTTGACATGAACATTCTTGCTTGGCAAGGTTGTTCCCCAGAATCCAATATGCATACAGTCTAGGTATTCTCTATGCCCAAAAATCTCGCTATATTTATTTTAATTTAGGAAAACTACATATTACCAACCCTTCCTAAACTAACCTCAAAGTAGGTCCTAGGATAGAGGACTCAGTCTCGTCCTTGAAGTGCTAGTTGACTGCTGACAAAGATAGGTCTCTCTCTCTCTCTCTCTCTCTCTCTCTCTCTCTCTCTCTCTCTCTCTCTCTCTCTCTCTGCAGGGAACTTGTCCATAGTGATCTGGAATATTTATAACAAGAACATGCTGTGGAATAACTAATGCTTCAAGTGATTATGTGGCTTTGGTACTTCTTTATTGTTAAGTACCTCTCGTTCACACATTTTTATGTCTACATTATATCATATATAACGATGACCACTCCTTGTGACAGTAAACAGTATAATTTTGTATTTTTCAAAAGTCAAAGATAAGTTCTTTTTTAAATCATGTCTCCTAATTGATTTCCCCAAGAGGTATGCAGTTTCCTTGCAATCAGACAGCTCATGTTCAGTCTCTTCAAGCAAAAACTGCCTCATTCCATTTATCCCAAATGGAAGTAATGAAATTACTGTTCTCCCTGCTATTCTCATTGAAATGCTCTGTCGTTTAGCTTTCATCAGTTTCTAGAAGGTTGTGTGAGATTTCATCTTTTTGATTGTCTAATCTTATGGGATATGATTTTTTAAGTATAAAGTTTTTCTTCTTCATGATTAGAATTATTGGCCATCTAAAGGAGCTATAGATAACTGAAACACAAATCCCTGCCTCATACATCAGGCTTAATATTCTTCTACAGCAGAAAAATATACTTAAAATGCTAATGTGCTCATGGAGCAGGTGGCATTTGATAGCATTACGATGAGTATCATGATAATCACGTCTACCAAGTAGAAAACAAGAAGATCTATTTTTCATCTTCTGTCCCAAACTTCAGTAACCACTTTCTATGGAAACGAGTGAACTTACAATAGCAGCCAAAGGAAACAGTGTAACTTAGAACACTGAGACCATTTCCCAGGTCTATGGGAAGCTCAGAGCAAGGGACTGGGTATTCCTCATAACTCTCCAAAAGAGAACCTGCACTCGAGTTCCAGAGTCATATGGACAGACGCCTTTAAGATATATCAGAGAAAGACACAGCTCTTTTAGCAATGAACTTCGGCTTTGCAAAGAACATGGGGCAATATTCTGTTTAGCACCTAGTATAGTGACAGTCACAGTGATAGTTATAGTGACATCTTTGTGTGAGAACTGTGGTTGAACAGAAAGGCTATGATCTAATGATGAGAGACTTTGTAGGGATGGTGGTATCATCATGTTTGTTGGCCTCTCTCTCTCTCTCCTTTCTTCTTCCTCCCCTCCTCTCTCTTCTTCTCCTTTCTCTCTCTCTATCTCTCTCTCTCTCTTTCTCTCTTCTCTTTTTTTTATCATATGGGGCAGGACCCTTCTGGCATAAGGGTCTATATGATCTGCTATGAGACAAGTTTATGACAGGTTTTTATCTAAAAAGGCAGGGAAAGATCACTATTTCTAGATTTTATGGTTTTAAAGGGCAAGTTTTTAATTTCTATGACCCAAACTAGAAAAAAGGAATTCTAGTTTCCTTGGGGGAGAAAGACAGCAGAAGTAGGTAAAAAATAGAATTTGTTTCTGAGACCCTCCAATGTCCCTTAGGTAGGATCAGGTAGGTTCAAGGTATTGCGGCTGTAGACCCAGTGTCCCTTAGTTCAATGTTCTTTTTTTTTTTTCTTTATTGTCCATAATGAGTTACATTGTTTAGTGGGCCAACCATGAGTTGTTAGCCCCAATTCCCTGTTGCCCCCCTTCCCCATCCCCAGTCAGCTGGATATCCTCCTCCGTGGGCCGTCTGTATCAGTCTTTGTGGTAGGGGACCATGGATAGCCCAGTCTTCAGCCGGGTTCTCATGACCCGAGTGTGTTGTTACTGAGGGTTGCCAAGTCTCTGCTATTCTCCCCCACCACGGCTCTCACAATCTTTCTGCCCCCTCTTCCGCTCAGTTCCCTGAGTCGTACTGGGTGAGTATTGAGGCTGCTTTAGTGTTGTGAGCTTAGGGGTTTTTGTGTTGAGATTCGTTGGTTTCTGTCTCACTGGCTTATCCTTTGTTGATTGAATGGCTATGGCTGTGGGTCCCTTGTTCATCCAATCATTCTCTGTGGGGCTCCATATGGATCCTCCCCCGTATGACTGTGGTGGCTCATCTCATGCCAGGATCTCAGCTTTCTGCCTGCGGTCGGTTGGTAGGGTTATATGGGCCACAGCTCCCTCGCTGTATCCTGAAAAATACAAACACAATCTCCATCGGAGAATGAGGTCAGTATCGGTTAACAAATATACAACAATCTGGATAACCTAGCTTCTATTTTTAAAAGCCTCCCGGCAGTCACTCACATAGTGCATCTTTTCTTGGGAGCCCAAGAGTATGGGATCCGGTGGACATCGCCCTGAATCCCCGGTTCCAATCAAGGGTTCCCCCTCACTGAGTGGAATATTTGGCCGAATTTAATAGCTGTTGATTGTCTCCCCTAGGCCCAGGCTCCTCCATTGTACAAGTGCTCCTTTCTTGGTTTGATTTTCTCTCCCAGTAGGAGGTGTGGTCAGCCTACTCATGGCCTCAGACTGTGTTTCATGTCAGTGGTCTGTTTACACCAGCTGTCGTTGTTCAGCTTCCCCTGGCAGCTTGTGTAGTGTCTTCCAGCACTGCACTAACTGCCATCTGGGGGCTGGTTACCATTCCAGACCTCGAAGAGTCTCTCAATGCTGAATGATGGTATTCTGTGGTTTCTTCAGCAACAGGGTTTTGCCTCA